>BLKM01000068.1:851613-894805 GCA_013340265.1 Coptotermes formosanus
ACACACACACACACACACACATACACACACACACACACACACACATACACACACACACACACACACACATACACACACACATACACACACACATACACACACACACACATACACACACACACACACACACATACACAAAGAATCTAACTCAACGTCCATTTTCTTCATACTTCTGTTCTATTGCTGAAACTGAACTGTCCATCTCTTGTCAAACTGAACTCTAACCACTGGATCAAACGTCTTAGAAATGTAATCAAAGCAGGCCAACCTTGACATCAGGTCATATCCGCATGTACAAACGTACTGCGATACAGAACAACTGTTATACTGTTTTAAATCTGAAGGCATGAAATTTTCTTATACCCCAAAAGTATTGTGCACATTACTCTCTAGTTGTTGCAAGGTGTTCATAACACTGTAGAGAAAAATTACACCTTACATTTGAATTACGCACTTAGAAAAACAAAATTGTTGAGCTCCATATTTAAAACAAGTTTGTATAAAGCGGAATATCTTTATTCTTGTCCTTATATTTAGACAGTAACGAAGTGCACTCTGTACTATACATTTCAGAACGGAATATGTAAAACCTGCCGATGGTTCATACGGTCACGAGTCTCCCAGTGGCGTTCTGCACGGTCTACTGAGGATAGTGAACAAGTCAGAGGCCGATGTTAGTGTTGATATTTTTGATTTCAACAGGGCAACAAGAAATTTTGTGGAGTATTTGCCGGCAGTTTGGAAATTCAGGTAAAAATAATTAGAAAAATTATGAATTTTGATTTTGAATTTCAATATTTTTTAGACTTTGGTGAATTCAAATAAAAATAAATATCTTCTTTGAATTTTAGGAAAGCATAAATTTAAATTATCTTTAAATTTCACAATCTTTTCCATTTTATCCTCAGTTTTCATGAGTGTAAAAGCTGATGTCTTAACCCAAATAAAATCAGACATAATAAAATCATAAATAAATGAAATCAGACTGCCGAGGCAGGGAACCATATTTGGAGACAGAGAGGGATGAGAAGGACGTTGGAGAAAACTACATAATGAGAAGCTTCATGATTTATACTCCTGACAAATTATTAGTGGGCTGATTACATGTAGGAGGCTAATATACTAGCAACAAGCAGCGCATGGTGAAATGAGAAATGCATTCATGGAAAACCTGAAGGAAAGAGAACATATGGGAGATGTACGAGAGGGTAACAAAACAATGATAAAAGAAGTCAGAAATAAATAGGACGCGACGATAAGGGCTGCATTAATGTAGCTGAGGACAGGGTTCACGGCGGGCTTTGTGTGTGTGTGTGTGTGTGTGTGTGTGTGTACGTAAAGAGGAGAATTTTTTGACTAGATGAGCGGATCTGTCATCTACTATAGTAGAGCCTCTTAGGCCTAAGTCGGAGTTATTTCAAACACAAATTGGGAAAAATATTATGTTTTATAGTCTATGACACCGGACACATAAAAGAAGTTGCGAAAATATCTATAAAATCATTATCATTTCGAGGACGGTGAACTGCGCTAGCGAGTTCCTTTATTCTGGTGTTAATTACAACATTAAAACAATCATATGAGTAGGAAATGGCGCTGTTGCTCTATGATCGTTACAGCCAGTGGACGAACAATTGGTATCCTGGTAGAAGTAACAGTTTCCACATGCACCATGCGTTATTATTTTCCTTAGTGTTATAGCAGGATAAGGTAGGCTCGATTTCACCGCCGTGTTCACGACAGCCTACCACCAGACACAATTCTCAGAAAGACAAACTCCACACACACTCCGACAAAATTTTATGAAGATCCACTTAATATCGTTCTCCCTTCTACGTCTAGTTCTTCCAAGTTTCGTCTTGCCGTCAGTATTTTCGACAAAAATATTTTATGAATTGTTCACGTCTGCTTATGTGCTACATGTCTCACCAATCTCATGTTCTTCAACTTTGTCACCCTAATATTATTTGGCGAAAGGTACAAATGATGACGTTAATAACTATGCAACTTCCTCCAGGTCCCACTCATTCCTTTACACACAGATAGACCCCTCAGCACCCTCCTCTCGAACACTCTTAATGTGTATCCCTTTTTGAAGTATAAGACCAAGCTTAACACCCATACGAAATTGTCTGGTGATGGGTTTATGGACTTTACCCGTCGTCCGAAGAGTAAAATATTAAAATATTTTACTCTTCGGACGATAGATAAAGTCCATAAACCCATCACCACACAATATTATACACTATCGTCAAAACCTTTTAGAATTTACCCATACAAAAGTCGCAGACCTTATGTTGGGATATGAACACAAGCGTGTACGTGCCATCTTCTTTACTCTAAGGAGCGTTTATTGTTGACGTTCCTGGCTATTGACTTATTATCGAAGAAACTTAATACAATCGGTCACACAAACATGCTAGTGTAGATTGTACTCTGTTCTATGCAACACTGCACACAGACTGGCGACGTACATCAAGCAGCCGTCACTATTGGTATCAAGGCCAGAGTTAATACTGGCGCCATTTTCCGCTGAGTTATGGTGGATACTTGTGGCGGCACTTCCGGTCCTTATGCTCAGTCTGACAGCTACCTGGTGCCTAAGTGATCGCCATGCCTCTCACCAGAATTACGAGGGCTTCTCCATCAGCACCTCCTGGCTCTTTGTCATCGGCAGTTTCTGTCAACAAGGCTAGTACCTTGGCACTCCATTCTTTCAGCCACCTGAGGTCAGATGCTTGTGCACAAATGCACTGGCAGAACTTGAGATTAGAAAGAACGTTGCAACATTTTTGAAGACATGTGGTATTATGACAGCATTATTTGCTGTTAAACTGTGGCAAAATTCAAGTATTTCAACATAGTGGTAACGAATCGAAATTTAATTCACGCTGGGACATCTAATGAACAGTTTGTACATAATACTTATATGTACTTTAAAAAAAGACGTTATGATAAAGACGGAAATAAATCACCGTCAACACAAGTAGGAACTGTTATATCTTTAATTTGGCAAAATTTTTTGACCTCAGAGGGTCATCTTCAGACCTGTAGTATGAAATGCATAAAAGGAATTGTATACAGTTGTATTAAGTTTTGAACTGGGATCTCAGATTCACAGTTTTATAAAATACATGTTGCTCTGTCAAATCATTTCAAAACTTAATAAAATTGTACACAACCCTTTTTATGTATTTTATACTACTGGCCTGAAGATGACCCTGTGAGGTAGAAACATGTTGCCAAATTAATGATATCACACTTACTAGTTCTGTAGACAGCAATTTATTTCCCTCGTTTTTATATTTAACAGAAGCGTAAATGTAAAAAAACACATTAATTTTTACTTCAAGAAGCAGTTCTTTGGCCTAAGATTTGAATTTCTTGTGACAGTGACTGTCAATAAGCCTATTACTGTCCTGTGGGCTGCGGCACTGTGTAGATTGGTAGACTAGCACCAACTTCACTGACGAACATAAACTACACGGCGTCACATCCCATATGCGAGCAATCTCGAACTATTCTTCGGTTTTCTGGTTGCCAGGTCACAGCACTGTCCCGCACTCGTGGTCATGTCGCCTGGTTTACCTCACGTCTTACGTCATGGCTGTGATAACCTACACTGCCTACTCGGCACTTATCATATCATACTTGGCCGTCAACAGACCGGAACTGCCATTCCACACGTTCCAGGGCTTATTAGACGACGGCACGTACGACTTCGGCATACTGAGAAATTCAACGACCTTTGCCTTATTTCAGGTTAGAAAGTTTAACCTTAGAACAGGCCTGATAAACTTTTTATGTGATGCAGGAAAATTCGAAAAAATTTGGTCTCCACACAGGCAACATGAAATTTAACCCTTTAAAGACGAAGCGTATCTGTTTTATATAAGGACTCAGTGCGTACCGCGCTGTAAACACTCTCCACTTCGGTTATAAAAACCAATCTCTTAATGTTTTATAAGGCAAAAGTTGCTGTTTGTTCTGAGATCCGTACAAAACACATAAACGCAATGTGGGCACCACGTAGAATTTTTTAATGTTAAACCTGGTGGTACGTAAAGTTACCGCTAGGCTTTAAAAGGTTAACACACAGAAGAAAGAACGAATAAGTATACGTATATCTACAATTTCACCTATGTATTTTTGCATAAATCATGTGCAATAGAAATATACTGATAATAGGAGAAATTTATAAGAAAAACGGCGTTCACGATCTAGGACAGGATGTCTCTGTTTTTAGCACATTTGTACAAAATAAACTGGCAATACAATGCGCGTCTCCATAAATACACAGCTCATAAGTTTTCAAAATGCTTCGGCGTTCTATCTCCGATTTGCCAGCGAAAGGGCTAAAAGACTCATTTCGACAGGCTCGAGGGTAACGAAACGCTGTGTTGCAGGCATCAAGTTGCCAGAGCGCTACGCGGTATGCAGGCATAGCTTAGACATTACGTATCGAAAAATACTTGATTTACCGTCCCCTTGGACTACCCTGAACATACGAGAAACAAACTCCATCAGAACTTCGGTATGTCTTTGCCAATCACAGGGGCATTACAAAACAGAAGACCTGACTCTTCATGAACACCCCTGTGGAAACATTAAATTACAAATTATTCTTGTTTTTAGTTTATTTGTCGACGCTGTTATTAACTCAAACTAGTGTGTAACGTCGAATGATTGGTTGATACGGGAATAATTAATTACAACGGATGAGGAAGGAAGTGATCGTCGCCTAACTTGATATATATCAGTATTGTCAGATTGCACACAGGATAAAGAAAAAACATTTGAAACCTTTAGTGTCTCGGCCCAGATTCGAAAGGTGCACTCCCCTCAATTGGCTTTCGTATGTCAATATAAACATCCCACACACTTTTAAATATTATATTTTACTTGTTAGCTTTTGATATAAAACTTCAGTACTCAAAGTTTAGGGGTTTAGACCCTGTCCGCTGTGATACGCACACACGCAGTGCTTACGCTATTAAATATGTAACCTACACCTAGGAGGGAGGGTACGCCGTTGCGCAGTTGGTTGAGGCACTGCGCTACAAGCCGGAAGGTCGCGATTTCTATTCCCGATGGCGTCATTGGAATTTTTCATTGACATAATCCTTCCGGTCGCAATATGGCCCCAGGGTCGACTCAGCCTCTAACAGAAATGAGTACCAGAAATATTTCCTACGAGGTAAAGGCGGCCGGTGCGTAGGGCTGACAACCTTACCACCTTCATGTGCCAACTGTCTTGAAATCTGGGAGCCTCAACCTCCTGGAATCCTCAGCGCCTGTACAGGGATTCCTTTACGTTTGCTTTACACCTAGGAGATATCTCGCGTACATCTCCCGCCAAGCCGGGCCGACTCATAACGAACACGTTGGTTTGAAGGTTACACTATCTAGAATACTTATCGTGTATCACACAGTGGTCAGACGCAGTGTCAGATTTCATACCTTACTCAACAATGTGACATTAATCGCATACGTGTTCTCTCTCTTACACAGCAAGCGACAGATCCTGTGATGCAAAGTGTCTATTCAAGACTCGTCGAACCGTATAAAGACAGACAGCCAGCTAGCGTTATCGACGGTATGCAGAGGCTATGTGATTACAAGAAATACGCCTTCATGGTTCACGTCGCAACTTTCGTACAATTTACGAATTATAGCACTTGTGACATCGTAGAGATTCCGAAAGCCTCTGTAAGCGGTGGCGCGAGCTTTGTTGTACCGCAGAGCAGCCCGTACCGAAGATATCTGAACAAGAAGTAAGTTAATATGCTTAAAAATAAGAATAAAAACTATAAAAGTTGATGGAAAACATTATTTATTCTGGCCCCATTTCCAAGTAGAACAGTCCATACCGACAAGCCAACAGGCGCTCAATTAATAAATTTCCCCATATCCATAGAAAACGAAAGTTCAGTAAAGTGTTTACAGTAGCTCTCCACTTGTCCTAACCCTGAACCAAATTAATCTATTCCTAACCCTCATATCCATACCCAGTACAAGCCACTGTATGGTAAGTGGTGCCTGCAGCTTAGGAATATCGCTAAACTTTCATACTGGTGTGTCATAAGACTCAATGCGTGATACATGTAACCGATATACAGATTTAGTGTTATATTCTTCATGTGACCAACTTCGCATATATTTCAAAACTAGAATTAAGCAGACTCACACCTTTGTATTAAACTAACCAAGTGAAATCAAATTTGTAGCGCTAAATGCCAAACCTAAATATATGAATGTCCTAATTACAGACTCCACGACATTACACGTTATGGGATACTGAATTTGTTTCAAGAGAGGATATGGCTGCCTCTGGCATTGACCGATCCAGCAACAGACACACAATCTGCCATAACCATGACAGCAGTGACATTTATCCTAGTGATCCTGGCAGTTGGTGCTGTTGTGAGCATCGCCATCTTTATAGGAGAGGCAAATTTGCACATCCAGAAGCAAGGACATTCAATAACAAAGCAGGAAAGAACTTTCATTGTATAATTCCAAAATTTATTAGTATGAATTTCTGAAAAGTATTTCTGTGCTGTATTTAAATTATCAAAGTACACTTGATTGTTTATTGTGGTGGAAAGTCGCATGTCACCCTAGCTTAATAAATGAAAACATGCTGTCTGAGGTAATTCTATTTGATGTGTTCCATGTCTGTGCACTATATTATACAGAAAACACTAATCACCGACAAATGCACAAAGAGAGTTTTATCATCAATCGTAACACACTCCTACATGTTTCGACCCTGCTGGGTCATCTTCAGGGAAAACTTTTTTGTTATCATTACACTAAGGTTGCACTTTATAGTTGAGCGAGAATGTGCTGTTGACTGTGTACTGCGTTGTTTTTGGAGGCGTGAACTCTCTGTGGTCCTGGCCTGCACTGCAGGAAAATGGAAAAAATGGAAAATATGGAAAAAATTGTTTACATCCAAAACGCGTAATTTCCAGTTTATACCGTTTTTAATTTAAAAAATTGAGAGTACTCGTAAATGCATCAGTATTTTTATGGTTTTCGTTCTACTTACACGAATGTTTCGTTAGACTCAGGTAAATATTTTCAGAATAAAATGTGGGTTATAAAACCAGGCTTTTTATAATCGGTCTCCAACTAAATCGATTTGAATGGGAAATACTTTCCTGTAAAAATGACTGCAAACAACTGAAAAAGCATTCAGGAGTACAAGAGTAAGAGGAGAGCAACCTCATGTCCCTACATGTTCAAAATGCCACATCATGTACACGAAAGAATGAAAGTAATTTCCTGGGAGACAATTTTAAAGCATAGTTTAAAACGTAAAGCAAACTTTTTACATTTATTTAGTTGTAGGGAACTAAACTGACACATAATCATTCAGAAAATATAAAAGCAATTTATAAAATTGTTGTTTAGAATATTATAAACTCAGAGGCAATAAGTAACAGGATGACGCGGGAAATTTGATGAACGGAAGCTTTATGAAATAGGTGGGAAACATAGCAAGAATTGACGAGGTCAGATATATATATAAAATATATTTTTGACAACTCGAAGGAAGAAAATACTTGGAAATCCTAAACGTAGATTGGAGGATAATATGAAGCGGAATATTTAAGAATCGTTTGGTTTCCTTCGTAAAAGGCGCGGAACTTGTTGACCAATTAAGCTTCATCAGTTTTCGAATGACAGCTGTGGTATGTGGATATGTTTTTCGAAACTGTAATCTTAAAGTGCGTAATTCTTTAATTTTTTTTGTATTAGTACGTGATTCACCCTTCAAACAAGACTTTTCACATACGAGTACAATTTGAGTCAATATGCAGAATGGAACAATAGTCTGTTATATTAACGGTTTAAGAAATTTAAAGCAACTAGTTGAAGGTTTTCTGATACTCATATGTAATTTACCTTTACAGTATTAATTTGCAGACCTTATCGTGGGAATTTTAAACGCCATTAAAACCACCACTACTGCAAGTCTTGGGCCTATACACTGGATCACGTTTGTTCTCCCTTTATATAACACAGCCCGCTTCCTTACTACCATTGTGAGACAGCCTATATATCGATCAGCATCCTCCTCCCGACTCATTCACATCAAAAATGGTTTCCTTAAAATAACTCGAAATATTGGAAAAACTTCAATATACGGCGCTATTAAACCCTAAAAGCCGAAACTACACAATAAAATCAGACCGAAAGAAACCTAAAGACAAGGCTGCAAAGTGCCTAAACAGCCTACTTGATATGAACATATCGATTTTGTGCTTTAATCTTGTAATGTTCTCGAAAAGGACATCTATACTCTATAACGAGGTTGTCTGAGTATGCAATAAGCGTACTACAATATGCATAATGATCATTTCTGCAGTCAGGAAATGGACTTTTTTATATGCAGTAGGAGAAGTCTTTAGCATTAAGACGGGTTTAAAATAGCTGATATAAAATGAACTACCGAGCCCAGCAAACAGTGGGCACAGATGTCTGCAACACTGTGAGGTTATCAGTATCTTGCAGACTTGTTCGAAACACTTTGTAGTGATATCAAATTTAGTACATTACGAATTTCAACAAGGGTGACTCTTCGGCACTTTCAAACTTTATCAGGGGCTGAACTGTTGTTGCGAGATGTATTCAGCAACGCTCTGTCTCCTGTTCGTCAGCTGTGCTATATGCACTCAGCTGTTTGCTATAAATGTATCTGTTGGCATGGATCTGATATTAGCAGTCCACAAACACTACCGTTCAGCCTGCATTGTTTTGGTACACGATGGTAAATACAGGAGAGTCTCAGAATTGTGGCTTACCTTACTTTCTTGATGAAATTGTTTATGTTTACGAGATCAACATATTGTGTGTGTGTGTGTGTGTGTGTGTGTCTGTCTGTCTGTCTGTCTGTCTATCTATCTATCTGTCTGACTGTGTCTGTGTCTTCCTTCCTTTGGGCTTTAAAGCACTGAGAGATTTTTAAGAAACCCAGCATCAATAATATGTCATTACAGGCCACGCCACAGTCGTACCTTTCAATTTTTGGCAATAGTCAGTAACAGTACGGTGGACACTGGAATTTGTAAGTACAGTTTTACAGGAACTATAATAGCCGTGTAGCACAACTTCAAAGATTATTTTCAAGATGTTTATTAAAGTATCATATTTTTACGCGACATATTTCAGCATTACTTTTATGCCATCCTCAGACGTGTCTTTAGTACCTTTCTATACAGGTCGTTACTGTAATGTCATATGCACTGAGTGGGATCTCACTGTCCTAAGCAGGTAAAATAGCTGTAAGTTAAATATCGTATTATGGTTTTAAGATGACAGTCCCAAAATAATATATATTGAGGTTAAAATGCTATAAGGATTTAAAAATAACATTAAGGTATTGAAACCGGAAATATACAATTAACTGTGTATCGATGTATGCAGATTTGTAAGACTTAAGTGACCCTAGCGCCATATGCGTCACAGATTATGGTACTGAAATGCTAATTTAACAGGGTTTCATAACACATACAAATAATTTAGGCAATCCCTTCTGTGAAAATGCACAAAACAAAATGGCGACCATGTGAAAAGGGTATTTAGCTACCAACTTGATACAAATGAATGACTAAATATGGATTGGGACATGTCGCATGTAACATGAGGGAAGGTTCGCACACTGCAAGAAACAAGCCAGTTCGCTCATGAGTGAAGTAACTGTTTACATTGAGAATATCACATGGAAAATTGTTTGTATTACAATAATTACATAAAACGAGAACATATAAAACTCAGATGTTGTTTCAGGCCATCTCACGTACAGATATTATCTGAACTTAAATACTACATTCTTTCAACAGTAACATATTACATAAGGAGAACTAGAAATCTGCACAATACAAGATTACGCGATAATAATTTTTGCCCGCTACTTAATAATTCAAACGCGACACACCAGTCACGTACTGAACGGAAGGTTCAAGATATCTCGGACTACTTGACAGTGAAAAAGAAGTAACTGTTTACCAGCCGACAGGGCGCGGCATCGCACAAGGCTTAACTACTCCTGCGAGGACCTCAGAACTTGTAGGTTACGGGGGCTTAGGTAGACAACGCTGATCGCGGCAGACCACACTGGTAGTCAAGACAGACACGTTTTTATGAAAAATTATAACCTTTGCTAAAATTATTGGCTTTTAAAAATAAAACTTTAAAAATTATTTGAGAGTAAAATAAGGAAAACATCCGTTGATTTCATGGCACAGACTTTACACAGACTGTCTGAACCATATGCGCTACAGCACGCAAAAACGATGACAGCATTTCTTACCTGATGTGGGATTCCAATATAAACAATTATTGACTGTGCACTGATGCAGTACGGCTAATGAGTAGAATATTTTCTGGGTTCAACAGGCCGTCCCTCATGCCACATTCATCCACGATGTACTTCATAGTTACATTTTTCTGCAAAGACGCTTCTACAAAATCTTACGAAACCAAACTGCGTTAATCACATTCGAGGAAAGTCATTAATTAAAGCACTTCCGTGTTAACATTCCATTGTTTTGGGCAGACCTTTGCTACTCAACGCGCGGGAATTTTTAGCTATGTGTTCCATTTGAAATCAGAAATGTAGCCTTTCTTTATAAGAGATCGGCTCAAAAGCAGGAATTGTTTCGCAGAATAATGGAACACGCTTCTCCCGCTGACCTTGGCGCACCTTGCAGAATTCTGCTGAGACTAGTAGTAATAAAATGAAACAAAAAGTGGACATGACTTAGGGAATGCATAGGCTGTGAAAGAGACTCATATTTCTAAAGCAATCTAGAAGAAGTAATGTCAGATTTAATATCGAATAACTTGTTTAACCTTTTAAAGCCTAGCGGTAACTTTACATATGACCAGGTTTAACATTAAAAAATTCTACGTGGTGCCCACATTGCGTTTATGTGTTTTGTACGGATCTCAGAACAAACAGCGACTTTTGCCTTACAAAACATTAACTGACTGGTTTTTATAACCGAAGTGGAGAGTGTTTACAGCGCGGTACGCACTGAGTCCTTATACAAAACAGATACGCTTCGTCTTTAAAGGGTTAATACAAGATTTTTTGACTAGTTTTCATTCTTTTAATAATAAACCAAACACCGTAGAGTGAGTCTAAATGCAACGGATATTCACATTCCTGCAGCATAAATTTCCAATAACACAAGTACATACACAAGCCAAATTATGATTTGCGGTTTCTGTTCTTTTCGGATATGATACAGAGTTGCTGGGTTAGCGATTTCCGACATTTAGAGACAAGGTACGGGTCTGATATCTAAGACCCGAAATATTTTGGACGTTTCGAACCTTGGACTGTGTCACAAAAAGTCGGGAACCATTACCCAGTGACGCCGCGTCATATCCCAGAAGAACGGAAGCCCCAGCTGCACGGCTGCCTAAGCCTAAATACTCGCACAATTGTAATTTACTCATTTATAACGATTTAACAAATGAAGAAATGTAATTTTGGTCCGTTGGTTAAGCCTGACGGGTAGAGACTCAAAGCAGTTTCGTGTCACTGATCTGCACAGCATCTCGTAAGTCGTCTCCAGACCAAAATTTTTAAGCTTTTTCAACGTCATCTTTGTGCGGCAGCCCCTCTCATTTAGGGTTTCTTAATTTGACGACTAAGCTTTGGATTACATGCATTTTGAATATTTAATATCTAGAATGAGAATTTTAACCTGATTTCAGCAAAGTACATATTTTGAAACCGGCACGGTAATAAATGCTATATCATTATTTGTGGGATTGACCTTAAGTGGAAGTTTAAATGTATTTTCATTTTACATATGCAATATGCAAAATGCGTACAATCCTAAGTTTACTGATCATCCTGTAAAAATATTTGGTGAGGAATACAAATTATTAACGCATATGTAAATAAGTTTTTTTTCTGATTCAGAATTTCCCTTGCTTCTACGGTGTCACAAAAAATATATCTTGTTTTTAACAGAAATCGAAGAAACATGGTCCTTGCTAGCAAAACACTTGTCTCATTATGGCATTGCTTTTGGACAAATTCACATTCGAATGGCGGAGAAGTTCTCGGAACAAAGAGAATGTCATAACAAAGTGCCACTGTATTTGCTGCCATCTAGCGACCAGAAGTCACAGCACTTTATACATGAGGTAAATAATACGCTAAATAATTCTATACTACAGCAGTTTGCGAGGGAAATGTTCTGTATACTCTCACGTGCTAGCATTCACAATAAAGGCAGGTGTATGCATGTTAATGTTATTGACTGCTCATGTAACTCCTACATATTTGTCTGAAGGTATGACTAAAGAAACAAGTCACCTTACCCGTATATAGGCATTTGGGTAAAAGAATGGTCGATGAACTAAAAAAATTACGAAATGTAGGCTTCGCTGGCTTCGCCGCATACCAGTTCTAACCTATTCGCTCCATTTTGTTTAACGAAAATGCAAGCAGTAAAATGTAACGAAAAGGTTTCTTGGGCAAATTAGAAATTTACTGACGTCGGACGACAGTATTTCCTTTATCATCCGGCTAGATCGAAGACCTACTGTCACTGTGAAAGCGTTACGTCTCGGGACACCGTCATCTTCGCAGCAATATCTGTGCGAACCTAAACTTTCACACCAGATATCTACACATTTCTCTTCAGATCTTGTAATTTTCTCTATACAGGTTAGAAGTAAATTCAATGTCTAATACACTTGTCACGAACTATTTAGTAGTAGTAGTAGTAGTAGTAATAGTAGTAGTAATAAAGATCCCACCTGCTTTACATGGATGATTTGAAGTTGCTAGGCAAATCAGATGAAGAGCTTCAAAAACAGGTACAAACGGTCACAACCTTCAGTGATGATATCCACATGGAATTTGGGCTTGACAAGTGTGCAAAGATTGTATTTAAGAAAGGAAAGCTAGTCCAATGGCAAAATTTAGTAGTGGACATCAACAGAGAAATACAAGAGCTTGAACAGGGAAAGACATACAAGTACCTTGGGATTGAGGAAAGTGACAGCACACAGCATTAGCAAATGAAAGAAAGACTGAAGAAGGAATACACCAGGAGACTAAGAATGATACTGAAATCTGAATTAAATGCCAAAAACAAAATTACAGCAATTGGAACATTAGCCATCCCAGTATTAAGATACAGTTTTGGTATAATTAATCGGAGATTAGAAGAAATTAAAAAAAATTGATAGGAAAACCAGGAAGATATTAACAATGTACAAAATGCATCACCCTAAAGCTGATATAGATAGGCTGTATGTAAAGAGGAAAGAAGGAGGAAGAGGCCTGTCACAAATTGAAGCAGCATATAAAACAGAGATAATCAATATTGCAGAATATCTTAACAAAAGGTATAAAGAAACCAGCTTGTAAATATGACAAGAAGCCACGACAGCAGTCAACCACATGTGAATTCAACATTTAAAGCAGCAGCGAAGATCACAGATGAATTAAGTCAATCAAACGAGAAGAATGACATGAAACAAGATGGAATACAAAACACAAAGGCAAGACTGGCAGAGTTCTTAAAGGAAAAATGGGAAAACAAAGTAATGCATGGCCAGTACATTAGAAGCATTGATAAACAGCTCATTAGCGAGGAAGACACATTCCTCTGGCTGTCAAAGGGAGACCTGAAGGCAGAAATAGAAAGTGAAATATTGGCAGCACAAGACCAAGCACTACAAACAAAATACCATGCAACAAAAATATTGCAAACAGAAAAAGATAATGAAGCAGATTATGTCACCAATTTGAGGAGCCAACAGACCACATTATGTCAGCATGCCCAATATTGGAAAAAGAACAATACATCAAGTGACACGATAGAGTGTGTGCTCAACTGCACTTCAACATATGTAAGGAACTAGGGGTAAAATTAGACAGTGAACTCTGGTATGAACATGCACCAAAATCAGTAGAAACAAGCCAATTGGGCAAGGTAACCATATTATGGAATCAAAAAGTGCAAACCGACAGAACCATCCCCAACAATAAACCGGACATCATAATCCGAGATAATGAAAAAGGAACACGTGTGCTAATTGATGTAGCAATCCCAGGAGACAGAAATGTGATAAACAAAGAAGCCAAGAAGATTCTAAAATATAAAGACCTCATAATAGAAACCCAGCGCATGAGGAATGTAAAACAAAGGTGACGCCAGTTATAATAGGAGCAACTGGAACCATTTCAAAATCCTTCAGAAAATACTTGAGCAGCATACCAGGAAAGCACGATATCAAGGAAGTACAGAAGACAGCTATATTGGGCACAGCGCACATACTGCGGAAAGTGCTGATGTAGCAGCAGTAAAGAGTTTAATAGTGAAGACAGCGTTATATGCGCCATTAACAGCAGGCGCCGAATAGCTGCAACACTGTATGTCCTAGAAACATGTGAATATCCTGCATAAAGGAGATGGTGATAATAATAATAATAATAATAATAATAATAATAATATTATAATAATAATATTATTATTATTATTATTATATTATTCGATTTATATGTGCGATGGTGGAAACTGGTTCTGATTTTATAAAGAGTACAAAAAACATGTCACTTAAACCTTTAAAGCGAAGTGGTTACCTTATGTACTAGCTACTTTAACATATGAAACTCTGCTTTCTGGCCACAAAATGTATTTGTATGTTCCGTATCATCCCCACACCAAACACGACAAACTGGACCTTCCAGTGGAGACGCTGAATGAGAGATCTGGGTACACACGGCGGTGGCTAAGAAGGTCATGATCTTCTAAGATGTGTTGACATATAGCTTGATGCAGGGGAAATTCTGCTTCCTCTGTCAGGGTAGAAGAGTGAATACTGCAATTGCAAACGGTTTGAACCTCTCTAACAAACTACAAGATGTCACATAAAATAGCCTTGTAATATTCCCAGTGTTTTTAATATGACGTAGGATCAGAGTATTTCAAAAATATATATACACTTATTTATTTATCAGCCTGAAGTTTAGAATTAATCAGGCCATGCTACTGGTACAGTCTTTCCAAAAAGACAGGATAAACAACATCGCATTTAAATTCCTTCCAGGTGTCGAAGAGTAGCAAAATGTCTTCTGGAATATGGCTAATGTTTCTAGACCCAGTGATTTCTCTGGAGGACTTCTTCTTGCATATCCACGTCCCAGTTGACTGTGAGTTCCTGGTGGCCCAGAACTCCGATGTGGAAGGTGAAGTATACGTGCAGATGACACTCATGGAGGTTTACCGCCTACGTCCATCTTTACCATTGCAAAAGGAACGGGTTGGTAACTGGAGTTCTGTTACTGGGGTCGTGTGGTCTGCTGTCCCTTTCTACGTGCGGAGAGGGGACCTCCATGGAACTAGAATCAAAGCTACGTTAACGGACGATGTAAGTGTTGTGTTGATGCTTTACACAAGAACGATATAAAATGCTCAGTATGTACGGCGTCAAAAGATAGGATAATTAGATTATTAAGGAAATGCCTATCTGAGGTACCATGCTACATTTTCTCTGGAGAATCTGAGGAAAACAAAGAAAATACTTATCCAGAAAGCCGGCCTTTTGGCCGAGATTTGCACCCGAGACATCTCTTATAAGACATATTAATGCTGCCCACTCGGTCACGAATTTTGCCCGAAAATTCTGGTTTCAGAACTGGTAATTTTAATAACACTCTTTAGTTTCATTTAGAAAAGAAAGGATGGATGTGTGCGTTGAAAGAAGTGTTACTGCAATTATCACGAAATCTGAGCAAGTGGCAGACTTATAAACCGTAACTCTATTTGTATTGTCCGTTCACACGTTTCAAGTATCGAGGTTAGTTCCATATGGATTTAATGTTTTACATTGGAAACAATTTACAGAGGCTACTGATTCATTTCAGTTTTTTATCGCTATTGAGCACTATATTATAACAACTTGTATGCACTGTCTCTATTCACTGTATTTCACAATTTATTTACGATTAATTTAACTTGTTATATATGTTACTTATTTAATCTTTTCCATTCATTTTTTTCCTTTTATTAGTTCCACGAAAATATTTGGTATAATTCCAATAAACGCAGTAACATATAATTCCACCCTTTATGCCTTAACTGTCTTCCTACCTGTAAAATACTGAGTTTCCCGTACATATTAGACGAGGTGGACGAAATTTGGGATCACCAATGATATGAACAGTGATTCGCCCATATTTAGAAAAACTGAAATGAAATGAAATTAATAAGTCTTGATGTCTCTAAAAGCTTCAGGATTGTATTTTGTAGGGGAATAGTTAACCTAAGTAAGAGGGAAACTGGTTTTAATTTAACCACATTCCAGTCTTCTTGTGCAATCCTCTAACTAAAAGATTGGCGAAATTTGGTTACCTTTCTCATATGCAACAATAAAAATCACGGTCCGAAGACATGCAGTGTTACAAACCACTGTCTGAGAATCACTGCAAGTTTATAAAAGAATCTGCAGTTTGTATTTTAGTATTGCTTACGGAATAGCAAAACGACGTAAGTAAGTGACTTCGTTGTAATTATGACATTGTGCTGTTCCCTTAGCAGGCCAAACACGGCAACATGTTTCATTATTTTCCATACCGTGCTGGTTGTTCGAATTCAAGTATATAGGACGAACTCCAACACACTGTATAGACGGTTTATTACAATATTACAAGCACCATCGATAGTTCAACATGTCTCGGTGTTGTCTTCACCATCATCAGGGACCCAAATCTCTTAAAGGAAAATGTTACGGCATGCTATCTGGTAAAAGTCTAAACTCGCCACATGGTATAGAAAGCTTAAAACATGTTGTAAAAGACGCATAGTTCAAAAACTCCAAAAACAAAAAATGAAATATTTCAGTTTATATTTTATTCACATTATATTAAATATTTTATTATGTGTTTTTGTGTTTTTGAACTATACCGCTTTTACAACATATTTTAAATGTATATATTCCTACCAGGTGGCGAGTTCAGATTTCTACCAGATAGAAGGTCATAATGTTTTCCTTTAACAGTAATGGGTCCCTGATGGTGGTGAAGAAAACACCGAAATATGTTGGACTATTGATGGTGCTAATAATATTGTAATAAACCGTCTATATATTCGGTGGAGTTGGTCTTATGTAGTTGAATACGACAACATATGTTTGCCAGACTGGGAAATGTACAAATTCTAGTATAATCGGCAATTTAATTGTCGTTATTACACTCAGTTTCGAGTACAACGGTGTTCAAAAAGCTGTTGTCTGCGGTAAGCATTGTAGATAATCGGAGATAATTAAACTGTACATGCAGAGGCCATTCCAAATTGATACGCACCCATGGACAGCACCGGGATAGTCATAGTGCTTACTGGGTCCACCGTCATTGCAGTTAAACACGTGGAATGGGTGAGACAGGCTGTGTTATTACGGCTGACCAAGGGCACAATTGATTGCGAGCGCTGTAGTGGTTGTGATAACAGAGGTGGCCAGAGTGACGACCGGCAGAATACCTTAAGCATACACGTGCTATAATGGGAAACTCCCTACCAGGATGGGCATATACTGTCCCTTCAATAATGTATGTAAATATTTTAATATGATATTTCATAGGCAGTCTAATCTCTGCTAACTGTGGACTGATTAACCGTTTGCGGATTATCCATCCACAATCCTAAATTCCTAATGACTAATTACGAAGGTGCTAAATAGCATGACTTTGCGCGGACTGCTCGGACAGAATCGTCAATTAAAAAAATCATGGACTAACTGCATAAAAAATAAGCGTAAGCTATGTACGAATTATATATACAATAAATAAATTAAGGTTTTATGTTTTTTCGTGGCTCAGTAAAGTATTGTACGTTTTGGTTTTTCCGTCTTTCTCCATAATCCGTGCAACCTCCATTCCCCCTAAATTACCCCGGATATTCCAGAGTACACTGCAGATAAGATGACGTGTCTTACTTAGGCAGAACTTACAATTTCCGTCACACTACCGGCGCTACAATGTTGAGATACATATATAGGATAGGCTATCACACCAGAAAGTGCAACGGTATTCTGCATCCCGTAAGCAGACGGGAAACACAGAGTGGTCACAGATCGAAGGTTCGGTACGGTAGCTCCAAAGATAAAAGGATGCCAGCCACACCACTCCTGCGTCAACGGAGGTTCGAATCCCCGCAGGCAAGGGCCAATACCTTCATTTTTTGTGGCGCAACAGCCCAAGTCGGGCATAGGTCGACTCACTGTGAAGGATTCTAGATCACACATAAATGGACACAGACACGCGTGCGCGAGCGGTAGGACTCCTCTCAAGAAGTGATCAGCTCGTCGCAGCTTCCGCTACCTACACAAGACACGACAACTATTTTAAATATCGAGAATTTTAGTATTGTGTTTTGGAGTGCGGAAACTAGTGTCCACGTCTTTCCCTTTCCAATACTGACAGGCATGTTCTTTCATACACTCTCACAATTTTAGAAGCAGAAAGAATAACAAGGCAGCTGGTAAAATGGGAATACTCACCGCAAACAACACACATACGTTACCACACAAAAAGGCCAATTCCGTAATATTCATAATTACAAACATCTGTTGATCCACAATTCATGTGATTGAATGATCACCCTTAGGTGGTCTAGAAGGTGGAAACTCGAAAGATAAAAATCGTCATGCAACTAAATTCACGTACAAAATAAAATGTCTTATGATGGCACACTTTTGTTTCAATCAAAACTAGCGCGCTGGTCTGAGAATTAACTATTGCAGTATTATAAAAGGCATACTGGACGCACAACCACACAGGCCTGCTTGTGTGAGAAATAATGCCAGCTGTATTTCTGTGTGATACTATGTCTTTGTATCAAAGAGGATCTCCTGATGTTCCCATGAAAGATGTTATAGAGTGAAACATACCTGTAAAGCGTGACACTGTAACTTTGTTTTAAAGAAATGTCTCCAGATGATCATAAAGGAGAAAAGGTAATGCAACAAATGCTCGCTACTCTGTGTATTTGGTGCACTTCGGTGCTCCGTATATCGCAGCCTGTAACGCACTACCGCAAAGGCAAAGGAATACAGTGACAAAATGTGAGGAAGCTCCTCAGTATGTAATTTGTACTTTTGTCTGCACTTCCTGTCTGTTAGGTCCATATGTCCAGGTAAACACCTTCCTTTTATATATCCTTAATATATATTCTGACTTGTAATGTAAGAGACTAAGTTTCACGTCCATATAAACCAACAGAAAAAAGTGACATTTCGTCCACGAATGTATCTTAAGAAATTTACGATATAAAACAACAGAAAAAACTACACTTTTGTCCACATCAGCTTCTTAAGAAAGTTATAATGTATCTTCACACATAATCCATGTAATTTCTGTATTTACAGGGTGTGTTTGTACATTTCAAATACGATGAAAACCATCAGCCAGTCGAATTTTATGGGTACATGATAGATCTGTGGAGAAATCTCGAAAAGGAGCTTAATTTCACGTGAGTACGGTGTGACACGCCCACTACCCCTTTACGTGTGCTGCGTATAAAACACTAGCCTGTAAGTGTGGGTGGCCTTGCTTTATGAATTGCCAACCTCACGTGGCCTGACTCCGCACACGATCGACGTTCATCACATTCTTTCTTATAAGCTGATTTCACGTTACTAACAGGACGTTCTGTGTAGTAAATTTGGTCTTCTCGCTGGTCAAGAAAGTCTAGGAATTCAAACTGAAAAATGGTTCTTTTATCAAAGATTAAAGTCTCCATTTGTTCAATCAGGCACTGCCACATAAAGAAGGAAGGACAGAAGAGGCACAGCTACATATATTAACCTGTTAAATTACGGTGAGGGACTAGCTTCACGCTACGGCTTCTTTACCCTCGGGTAAAGACTATCAGGTACCAACTGGATAGGAGGTTGGATAGAATAAACACCTGTCTCGTGTCGGTTTGAAAATAAGTTCAGGACGTACTTACTATGGCTTCTTTATTTTGACCCCTAATAGGAAGAGTTCACATTTAATTGTGTTGCAATCCCACTGCTTTCCCACTTAGACCCTCCAGAACTGGAGAATTTATCGTATCGTGAAATGATATTTCCTATTCCTTGATAGAAGTCAATGTCGTGTAATGAGCCGTCCTGTTACAAATGTTTCCACCTCGCGACCGTCTTCAAGTCTGTGCAGTTTCTCGGCAACGAATTCCTCTAGTATGATCATGTCAGTGCAAATATTTTAGTTACGAATTTGTCAGCCGTGTGAACATTTTTTCTGACCGAATGTACTGAGTTGATAATAAGCAAATAAGTTGAACTTGGTTATATCTTTATGAAAGGAAGTGGATATTTGTGTCGCTACCAACGAGTGTTCCTCTAAATTAGGAGTATAATATTGTGGTTGACAGTGAGAAGTTAATTGGTATCACAGAATACCTGATGCTAAAAATGAGGTGTCGCATAAACCGGTGTTGTTATAACCGGGTTCAACTGCTATGTACTGCTATGTTTTCAGAACACAGTACCAAGTTTGTGAGGGAAGAGTTTACGGCGCTCTGAAAAACAACCAATGGAATGGAATGATAAAGATGATAATAGAGGATGAAGTGGAATTCGGAATTGGAGGCTTTGCATTCAGTTTGGAAAGAATGGATGCTGTGAATTATTTGGTCCCAACAGGAAATTTGAAGTAAGGAGTTATTGACTTAAACAGTTCATTAAATGTTCCCATGTGGTCTGCAACTTCGAAAATTTAACAGCTTTAATTAATTAATTAATTAATTAATTAATTAATTTATTTATTTATTTAGTTGTCCTTCATTTTACGACGCTGTCAGTATATCGGAGTACACAGCGTCGAATCACAGGGCAGTACGTGAATATTGAACTGTACGGCATGTGGAAGAATGTGGTAGTTGACTAACGTCAGTGTACATTTTATTTACTCGCAAGTGCTAAGGAAATCTACGATAAATTTAGTCAGGGAAATCAGTGTCCTTTTTCAGATCCGAAACGGGTACCCCTCAAATACCAAATAAGAAACGTCGGTCAGTCAGTCAGTCACTCAGTCAGTCAGCTTGCTCTGCAAATCAGTATAGCACATTTCCTGATCATGCAAAGTTTTGCTACTGTAACTCAACACAATCAGTGTTACTGTAGGCACTATCCATTGTCCGAGACACGATATTTAATGCACGTGACATGTCGGAATTTCTTTACACTCCCAAAATATTTTTATATCAAATGTCAAATACAAAGTGACAAAGTGCATGTTTCAAATGACAGAATTGCACATAACTTATTCTTTACACCATAATGTGTGAGACCGTCTGATATTTGTAACGCCTTCCGGATCACTAACTTTCGCTGTTCTTTATGACCCCTCCGCAGCTTAGAAATATTTGAGTGGTTTTAGAATGTCAACGTGATAAATATTTCACACCAAATGCTCCAATGTATTGAGAAATTTAAAGACAAGACGTAAGAATACGCGCTGTAACTTATATGACCAAGATAAAATAAAGTTTTCCTTGTGGTCGTTTTAAGGCGTATGGGAGAATGGAGGTATAACTAAACTCATTCTTAACCTCACCACTCGATTGAGAAATGGGCTGTGTGCTCAGCGACACATCCCGCCCGCTTTGCTCACCGACAAGGACCTCCATTGCAGTAATCCATATGGGACACGTGTAAATAAGTGACCACTTTTTCTGAGCTTGTTGACCGATGTTTTGAATTTATTAATATATATATCATCATACGTAAGATATTACAAAAGCTCAAATTAAGAATTTAGTCTTAAAAAAACATAACGTATATCATTTCATTTTACAACTGAAATCACGAGAGAGGCGAATAAAATATTTACAGGACAGCTGCCGCATCAGCTTGGTTAATGGTGAGTAAACCAAAGTTTCGAGGGCCATTTCCGCCCCGTCATCAGGGAATTGAGTCAATTCCCTGATGACGGGGGCGGAAATGGCACTCGAAACTTTGACTTACCATTAAGTAACCTCACGCGGCAGCTAGCTGGAGAATATTTTATTCAGTTTAGTCGCCTTGAAACTTTAAATTAAATGTTATAAGCGAGGTACTTTCCAGCGTTCCATTTTATCCTTGGAGAGCTGATACACGCCAAGTTTCAGTACAGTGTAAATATATCCAAGTCTCTGAAAGAACAGGTTACAGCATCCTGTGACATAACACGTTAACATTTGGTACGAATTTAGGAATGCATAACACAGAACGTTTTAATGGCCATCCGTGGGGGGCTGTGCCAGTCACTACCCGCCTGAGTCATGGCAGTGTCGTCCGCCTAAAATGATTTTCTTTTTAAAACCAATTTTTAGGGTGCTGGTTTACATACGCGAAGCCGAAACAGAGGAATCAAGTGGAAATTTTATTATGTCTCCATTTACCGAGGGACTGTGGTGGACTATTTTTATGACTATTATAGTCATACTGGTTGTCTTTATTGCTGACTGGATGATCCGCCTTAAGTATGGTCTACAGAAATCTGAGGATTTGCCAAGCTCATTGTTCTGCATATTCAGCATCTTCCTCCAGCAGGGTGAGTGCTGGACCAAATCAAGTGGTGTGAGTGGCACATTCTGTTGTGTGGTTAACTTCCCACAGGCCAGTATTAACTGTGTACTGAAACTGATTGATATTTCAATAAAAACGTAAATGTAAGGTGAAGTTCACCCCATAACACGCCATGAAGGCCTAGAGGAGGAGTAGAGATACAGCTCTACTCTTAAATTCGGCGCTAGAAGGGGTGGGTGGTCACCACCACGCCACGGCCGCTTTACCCCCGGGAAAGGGAGCCAGCACCCATTGTACAGAGGACTGGTTCATTCTTCAATAACACACATATATTTGTTTCCCACAATAAACAGTTATTCTTGCGTCCGACATTCACGGGCTAAAATCTGTAACGTAAACGAGGTGTATTTTCTGGAATGTAAGAAGACATTAATAAAAATACTATTTATGCTGCGTAGACCCAGAGAGGGCACAAGTCTCCCTTGCTAATATGCCGACAAACGACCGGTTGTGATAAAGGTTTCGTGAGAAATTTTGATATTGAAGGTTGTTACTGAAGATTCAAGTAATCTTAGATACGGCGCTATGTAGATGGGTAAATAGCTATAACAGGATTAAATGGACAATGTCCCCAGCTTAAGACGCAAGTAAGGTTAACAAGGCAAGGCTGACGTCACAAGTCAGTAGAGTGCGCGAAGTCGCGCATGCGTGAAACGATGTGCTTCTGCAATCAGAACGCTGGAGGTGACAGTATTCGCCTGCTTACGTAGCAGCTGTAATCATGTGACTGAGGTGGGAGGAAGTGCGAGAATCACGCTGATGGTTTCAAATAAAATGATGGGGACTTTGTGGATGTCATCCTGCTAAAACCAACATTGACTTGGCGCCTTATCCCAAAAGACGTTAATCATATTTTGAAATAATTCTATAAAATCGACCCTTAACTTTCAAGACCAGAAGTTGTGAATACGCTGAACATTACAGTAATCGGATTTTATAGAGAAAAACCTGACAGTAATTTTCTGAAATGAATGTACCTGTACATCCATTGTGCACCTGACATCAATGGGCCCACTTTTTGAGTCTTCATTTTGACGTTATTATATTTCACTTTCACATATCAAAGGCAGAATTTGACAATTCATATTTCTAGCTACGGTTTAAACACATACCGCTCCTATTGATTCATTCCTATACATTGAAGCTACTGAGGGACACTTTAAAAATCACAGCTTCACTGTATATACAAACGTTAATTTGAATTTCCTGGAGAGAACATTTCATAGAATAGGTTTGCTGCACAAATTGGTTTATAGTTTGTAAGATAAACGACTCTGACCAAATATTCTCTTTGATAATTACGTAGAAATCGTCCCTTTTTCATGTCCTGGAACATGGCACCCTTATTGCATACAAAGCCTGGATCCGCGGGGACATGCGCTAAGATCTGCCATACTCACAGACAAGATTATAACGATACTTATAGTTCGTTAAGTGATCTTTACCGAGATTTAGAATCTTCTATTTTCACCAAACGGGAAATATATTCGAAAAAAGAGGACATTGTGAAGATGCAGCGTGATCCACCGAAGATTTCGTATCTGTATATACATTCAACTTTGCGCCATATCACAGACTACAGGAATTTTCACAAAGACGTTTCTTCCATTCTGTTGTCTAAAAATACACGACGTAAAATAGAAAAAGCCTCACCGTCTGCGAATGTGGGGGCGGTGTAAAATATTGAGACTGCGTGAGATAAATAGACGAATGTGTATTTATGTAACACATCGGTTACAAAAATAAAATACAATAATTAAAGTAATACCAATGGGTGTGTAGAAATAGAAATTTATGCAACTGGAAAGTAAGTTTTATATTGCTATTTTAAAACATTTTTTCTTCAAATCATTAATAATTCTGAAATATAAACTCCATTAAGCAAACGGCAAGAGCACGAGGTAATGAAGATATTTTGTCAACCATTTAACAGGCGAATACAATCGACTTCAGCTCTGGTCATGTCGCCTCACAACTTTAACTTCCTGCACCACCGCCTTGCTGCTGCTTGTAGGGTACTCAGCCACACTGACGTCTTTCCTCGCTGTAAGAAGCTACAATCTCCCTTTCACAGACTTCGAGGGCCTTTTGAATGACGGGTCATACCGTCTCATAGTCGGATCTGGGTCACCGCATCTAAGCTACTTCAAAGTAAGTGCTTTAGCTCAAATGAGAAACCTTCTAATATTTTCAGAAATTTCAAAATTATTAAATAATATAAAAATAGTATAAAATTAATATAAAACATTAGTGGAAATTTCATTAATCCACCGTTTTTTTTGGACTGTAAAACCATTCAGAGAAGAGACTGGAGTAACATAATCCAAAGCTAATACAGTGATTGATCCAACATAAATTCTTATACGGGTTCTTTCGTAGATTAATCCAGTTCAGAAGATTGTTCTCCTTTTGTCGTGACGGTGAGATCCATTTTTCTTGAAATAGGTAAGGTAGGATCCGGTCTTGCTATGAGGGCAGCCCCAAACATGTGGAGTAGCTCAGTAACATGTTTCGAGATTCGTGCTGACAGTGTATGAGTTTTAATTTTAAGTAAACTGGGTGACTTTGTGGAGATGTTTTTGGATCAGCCTATAATAAAGGAAAATTTCTTATGAATACCTACTTATTATGTTTTTAAGGCAGGAGTGTGGAGTTTTTGTAACCTTTTAGAACTTACGGGGTATATATCCTTAAGGATTTTGAGAATTGAAAACGAGATGTTATAAATGCCTCTCGCGACCAGCTTGGCTGTCCGTTGCGCTCTTCAAGAAAAATGGGACTCACTGTCAATTCATATAACAGTGAACCTAATTACTGGCGAATTCACTTTCTGATAGGAATCAAAAAATTCAGTTCTCCAAGAAGTGTACAAGAAGCTGATAGAACCCGAAATGGGGAATCTTCCCAACACTGTGGAAGAAGGACTTAGAATGATGTGCCGAAACAAGAAGATGGCATATTTCGGTGGAGACACGGCCATGAATATCGCCCACAACAAGAAAACCTGCAGCATTTTATCCCTCAATATGGCATCGTATCCAGTAACCGTATCCATAGCCATCAGTAAGAAGAGTCCGTACAGGAGGATTTTTAATGCCAAGTAAGTACAAGTAAGTGAAGTCGATCTAAGACGCATATTTCACGCCTTACTTTGAATGTACTCTTACATTTCCAATCAGTGTCACAAAACTAACACATACAGAACTGGGACAGCACTGACTGAACAACCGACGAGTCGTCGTTCGCTTCCCGGAAGGGACAAGAAGTTATGAAAAACTACAGCTATGCCTCCATTATCCTATTTGCCCACATGGCGTGCTCAGATACAGTTTTGCAGTTGCCTTTCCTGGGTACGTAACAGTCATCACGCAGTGTCTTGAAAGAGGTCCATAGCCTCTTCCAAAGCGAGTTCTCCAGACAGTGCAATCTAGCACTTGCTCTTTAAACTTCCAGTATATTCCCTTTCCTTAATGTCATTCAGTAGCTCCTTACGTCTTCTTCATCGTCTTTCCGTCCCTTCTTTTTCCCCCATAACAAGATTAAGGAGGCAGTTCCTACGCAAAATTTCGCCACTCCATTTATTCTTCTTTCCCTTTATTGAATTTAAGATGTTCCTTTCCTTCTTAACTCTATGTAACACTTCCTCATTTTCACACAATCCGTCCAACTGCGTTTCTCCATCCTTCTACAACACCATATTTTAAAACTTTAAAGGTATTTCTTGTCTACTTTCCGAATAGTGTAAGTTTCAATCCAGACAAACTATGCTAATAGCTTATATACCTTTGAAGTTGCAACTTAAACTTGTGGCGGGTAACAAGAACGTAGAACAATAGTGGACTGTGACGTAATGACCGTTACATCAAACGTTAATTCTCAAACTTTTCATTTTTCTGACGTTCAGGTCTTATAACACCGTAATTATCCTTAATATTTCAGGATGCAAGCCATGTTGAGATCAGGGATTCTCTCACAGTTGGCCAAGCGCTGGTGGCCGCCTCTGATGCATGACACACCAGGAGATACTCCAACAACCGTAACAATAGGAACTGCAAAAATATTGTTTCTCCTCTTGGCAACTGGAGCCGTATTATCTGCATTATTTATTATAATGGAATTCGCGTTCCTTAAAGTGAAGCAGAATAATTTCTGGCGGTCTAATGTGAAAGGAATTGACACACAACTTAAAGCTCACGGTATTCTGAAACGTGACGCCGTGTGTGCACGTTGATGTGTACCAACAGTTGGGAGAAATTGATGCTGACGCCCTATGTGCTGAAGATGAAGGGACATCGAGTTTGAATTTGTCTATGTCTACTTCTGATAAAACCAGACCAATGGAAACACCAAAATATTTTTGGATTTGGCATCCTGAAAGAAATATAATAAAGAGGACAGTGAAAAAAGAATTCAATATTTTAAATGTTATGGCCTTACACAAGTAAGATCACTAAGTTTATTGCTTTAGCCTTGCACTTACATTTATTTCTAATGCAAATGGAAAAATGGTAGTTGTGAAATAGTCTTAATATTAATTTTATCTCCACTCCTATTTGAAATACTTTGTCAAATAAATAGATAAAAATCGAACAAGTCTTTTCCCTTTCTCTTCTCTTGTTCTTATCAGAAGAAAGAATAAATAATACAGAAGATGCAGTTACACAATCGAAAAAGGACCATTGTGATGAAATTTCTTGCCCTGTACTATTGGAACATGTACAGAGTGTTGGTGAGATAAAGCTTTTGAATAAAGTAACCCACGAAATTTCATCACAGTGCGCACGCGTAGAAACATAAACCCGGTACTGACCCATGCTACGTGTTCGTAGTCCAGAGTACAGATTCTCCACGATAAGATCAAACACCGGACAGCATAGTCAGGGGTACGAATAGACGTACTTGATTAACTTGACACACAGGTGCTAATAAAAACAAAAGTTAAATTCATTCTATTTTAGTTATAAAACAATTACAGGTCTCGACTACAACATTAGAAGTGGTTCACAACAGATGTTTGCACAGAGAATTATATTTTAAACTTTTATATATAATTTATCCCTAGCAATTATTTGTGCATTGGTTCTGTCATTTTTAAATCTGCATATATAACATGCAAACTCCACATACGTATCATCATCAATCTGTGAATTGCTATAAGCTGCTTATCGTCCACAATGACTAACTCCCTGATGATGGCTGGATAACTCAGCCAAAATATGTTGGAGTTCACGTAAATAAGGTGTAGTTGTTCGTGATAAATAAAATCTTACTATAAATTTAGGATTTTATGGTGTTATAATTCCACGTTAGTCTTATGGACATAGTAAGCAGTGCTGTACCCATGTGCTCATTCACACCACAACACCAGTTCGAAATGGATCAATCATCGTTGAAGTTGAAAGGTCAGAAAGTAGAAGGGAAATTATACATGTCTCCAGATTCCAGTGCACTATGTCTCTTTGAATCACATGTAAATGGAGGAACGGTCATTCTCAAACATTAAGAAATACTATTTCCTATGGAATACACACGTGAAGCAAAATATTAACATTTAAATAAAGTACCAGAACAAAATATGTAATTCGGGCGATTATCCTTTAAGTGAAGTGAAGCCAATATGTACATATATATTAACAGCTGTTATATTTATAACGGATCGGCGTGTACAACTGAATGCGCATCGAATTACAAAGCACATTCGAACATCTGAATACTAAAAAATAATCTTAGTATTTGCTAACTTCCTGTGTTTTATTCCATTATTTATTAAATTCCAACGTATTACACTTATTGGAAAGTAAAGTCTTTAACTTTTGTTTTTATTATTAGTACATGATTCACCCTTCAACCCACATCTTTTGGATAATAGAAAAATTTAAGTCTAAATGCATAACTGAAAATAATTCTGTGTTATTAAGTTTTAAGAAATTTAAAGCACCGAGTTGAACGTACTCTGATATTCACACGTAATTTAATTTTCCAGTGTTAATTTTCAGACCTTATCACGGGAATTTTGAACGCCATAAAAACTACCACCTTTGCAATTCTTGGGCCTATATACTGGCTCGCCTCTGTTCCCAATTATGCAACATCACCAGCGTCCTTATTACCATTGCGAGACATAGCCTATATATCGATCAGCATCCTACGCCACACTCACTCACTCACATAAGAAATGACCACTTTAATACAAGTCGAAATATTGGAATAAGTTCAATATAAGACGCGGTTAAAGCCTGAAAGCGAAAAATACAAAATAACTTCAGACCGAAAGAAACCTACAAATAAGATAAGAAGGCAAAGTGAACAAATAGCTTTCTTGACATGTCTATATCGATGTTGTGTTTTAATCTTGTAATGTTCTCGAAAAAGACATCTATACTCTATAATGAGGTTGTCTGAGTGTGCAATAAGCGTACTACAATATGCATAATGATCATTTTAGTTGCAAGGAAATGGACTTGTTTACCCGCAGTAGAAGTCTGTAGCATTAAGACAGATTTACAAAAGATGATAACAAGTGAAAATGGTGAGCCCAGCAAACAGTGGGCAAGGAAGTCTGCAACACTGTGAGGTTATCAATATCTTGCAGACTTGTTCGAAACACTTTGTAGTGATATCAAATTTAGTACATTACGAATTTCAACAAGGGTGACTGTTCGGCACTTTCAAACTTTATCAGGAGCTGAATTGTTGTTGCGAGATGTATTCAGCAACACTCTGTCTCCTGTTCGTCAGCTGTGCTATATGCACTCAGCTGTTTGCTATAAATGTAACTGTTGGCGTGGATCTGATATTAGCAGTCCACAAACACTACCGTTCAGCCTGCATTATTTTGGTACACGATGGTAAATACAGGAGAGTCTCAGAATTGTGGCTTGCCTTACTTTCTTAATGAAATTGTTTATGTTTACGAGATCAATATATTGTGTGTGTGTGTGTGTGTGTGTGTTTCCTTCCCTTCAGCTTTGAAAACACTGACAGATTTTTAAGAAACTTATCATGAATATTATGTCTTTAAAGGCTACGCCAAACCGAATATTTATTTTTTGTTGCAATAGTCAATAACAGTATGTTGGACGCTGGAATTTGTAAGTCTTAAGTGACCCTAGCACCATATGAGTCACAGATTAGGATATTGAAATCTTGTACAGTTAACAGGGTTTCGTAAAGTATACCAATAATTTAGACAATCCTTTGTGTGAAATGCACAAAAACAAAATGGCGACCATGTGAAAAGGGCATTTAGCTCTCAACTTGATAAAAATAAATGACTAAATATTGGATTTAGATATATCAACTGTAACATGAGATACATTATAGACGGAAGGGTCGCACACTGTAAAAACAAGGCAGATAACTCACGACTGTAGTAACTGTTTACATTGAGAATATTATGTGGTAAATTTTTTCTATGAAAATAATTACATAAAATGAGATGGTATAGAATCCGGAGGTTGTATCAGACAAATCTCATATACAGATATAATATGAAATTAAGTAATGCATTCTTTGAATAGTATCATAATAAATAAAGTATAACAGAAATCTGCACAATACAAGATTATCCGATAATAAGTTTTGCCCGCTACTTACTAATTCAAATGCGACACACCAGTCACGTACAGAACGGAAGGTTCAAGATATCTCGGACTACTTGACCGTGAAAAGAAGTAACTGTTTACCAGCCGACAGGGCGCGGCATCGCACAAGGCTTAACTACTCCTGCGAGGACCTCAGAACTTGTAGGTTAAGGGGGCTTAAGTAGACAACGCTGATCGCGGCAGACCACACTGGTAGTCGAGACAGACACGTTTTTATGAAAAATTATATCCCTTGCTAAAATTATTGCTGTCTTAGAAATAAAACTTCAAAACTTATTTGAGAGTAAAATAAGAAAAACTTCCGTTGATTTCATATTACTGACTCCACACTGATTATCCGAAGCACACGCACTACTGCATGCAAAATCATTGACAGATTTTCTTCTGCGATGTGGGATTGATATATAAACAATTACTGGTTGTGCACTGGTGGAGCAAGGCCGATGAGTAGATTGCATTCTGGGTTGAACAAGTCGCCCCTCATTCCACATTCATCCAAAGTGGACTTCATAATTACACGTTTTCTGCAATGGCACTTCTACAAAATTTTAGGGAACCAGACTGCGTTAATCACATTCGAGAAGAGTCACTAAGTACCTCAATTCCGCGTTAACATCCATTGTTTTAGGCAGATCTTTGCTAGTCAATGCGCGGAAAATTTGAACAACGCGTTCCAGTTGAAAGAAGAAATGTAGTCTTTCTTTAAAGCAAATCGGCTAAAGAGCAACAATTGTTGCGTACAACAATGGACCAGACTCTTCTCTCTGACACTGGCGTACCTGGAAAAATTTTACTGAGCTTAGTAGTAATATAATGAAGGAAGAACTGGCCATGACTTAGGGAATGCATAGGCTTCGGCAAAGCCACATATTTCAAAGGTAGCCTAGAAGTAATGTCAGATTTGATATCGAATAACTTGTATAACACAATTTTGTGAACAGTTCTCTTTCTTTTAATAAGAAAGAAAATGCGGTAGAGTGAGTCTAAATGCAACGGGTATTCACATTCCTGCAGCATAAATTTCCAATAACACAAAGTACAACAAAACGCTAAATTATAATTTGCCTTTTCTGTTCTTTTCGGATATGACGCCGAGTTACGGTGTTAGCGATTTCCGAACTTGGGATACAAAGTTGTGGTCTGATATTTAAGACCCAAAATATTTTGGACGTTGCTTAATTTTATCACTAGGCTTAGGACTACATGCAGTTTGAATAGTTAACATGTAGAATGCAAATTTTGAAATGGTTTCAGCAACAGTACATATTTTGATATCAGCAAGATAATAAAAACATATTCCATTATTTATAGGAATGGCCCTAAATGAATATTTACATGAACTTTCATTTTACATACGCAATATGCAAAATGCATATAATACTAATTCTGTTGATCATCCTTTAATAATATTTGGTCAGGAAACAGCTTTTAATTTTTGGCTCAGAAATTCTCTTGCTTCTAACATCTCATGAAAAAAGTGTATTTTGTTTTTAACAGAAATCGAAGAAACTTGGTCCTTGCTGGCAAAACGCTTGTCTCATTATGGCATTGCTTTTGGACAAATTCACATTCGAATGGCGGAGAAGTTCTCGGAACAAAGAGAATGTCATAACAAAGTGCCACTGTATTTGCTGCCATCTAGCGACCAGAAGTCACAGCACTTTATACATGAGGTAAATAATACGCTAAATAATTCTATACTACAGCAGTTTGCGAGTCAAATGTTCTGTATACTTTCACGTGCTAGCATTCACAATAAAGGCAGGTGTATGCATGTTAATGTTATTGACTGCTCATGTAACTCCTACATATTTGTCTGAAGGTATGACTAAAGAAACAAGTCACCTTACCCGTATATAGGCATTTGGGTAAAAGAATGGACGATGAACTAATGAAAGTACTAAATTTACCCTTCGCTGGCTTCGCCTTGTACCAATTCTAACCTATTCGCTCCTTTCTGTTTAACGACACTGAAAGCAATAAAGTGCAACGAAAATGTTTCTTGGTCAAACCACAAACGTACCGAAGTCGGAAGACAGCATTTCCTGTATCACCCACTTACATCGAAGACCTAGTGTCAAGGTAGAGGCGTTACGTCTCAGAAGACCCTTACATTCATAGCAATTTCCGTGACAACATAAAATTTCACACGAAATATCTACACATTACCTTTCAAACCCTGCGATTTTCTCTTTACAAGTTACAAGAAAATTTTCTATTTATTTATAACAATAATAATAATAGTAAATTACTCGATTTATATGTGCGATGGTGGAAACTTGTACAGAATTTTCGAGAAAGTACATAAACATGTCGCTTAAACATTTAAGACGAAGTGGTTACCTTATGTACTAGCTACTTTAACATATGAAACTCTGCTTTCTGGCCACAAAATGTATTTGTGTGTTCCGTATCATCCCCACGCCAAACACGACAAACTGGACCTTCCAGTGGAGACGCTGAATGAGAGATCTGGGTACACACGGCGGTGGCTAAGAAGGTCATGATCTTCTAAGATGTGTTGACATATAGCTTGATGTAGAGGAAATTCTGCCTCCTCTGTCAGGGTAGAAGAGTGAATACTTCAATTGCTTCCTTGTAGGTAGAGGCACTAGGCGCCGTCGAAAAGTTTGCACCTCGGCACGAGTCTAAAACACGTCACGTAAAATAGTCCTGTAATATTTCCGGTTTGTTTGCTATGACGTAGGTCAAGATTTTAAAAAATATACATATATATGTATTTATTTATAAGCCCAAAATATGGAATTAATAAGGCCATGCTCGTGGTACACTCTTTCCAATAACAGGCTAAATGAAAATGCATCTAACTTCCTTTCAGGCGTCAAAAATGAGAAACATGTCTTCCGGAAAATGGTTCATGTTTCTCGACCCAGTAATTTCTCCGGAGGACTTCTTCTTGCATATCCACGTCCCAGTTGACTGTGAATTCCTGATAGCACAGAACTCCAATGTGGAAAGTGAAAAACACGTACAGGTGAAACTCATGGAGGTTTACCGCGTACGTCCATCTTTACCATTGCAAAAGGAATGGGTTGGTAACTGGAGTTCTGCTACTGGGGTCGTGTGGTCTGCTGTCCCTTTCTACGAGCGCAGAGGGGACCTCCAGGGAACTAGAATCAAAGCTACGTTAACGGACGATGTAAGTGTTTTGTTGATGCTTTACACAAGAACGATATAAAATGCTCAGTATGTACGGTGTCAAAAGATAGGATAATTAGATTATTAAGGAAATACCTATCTGAGGTACCATGCTACATTTTCTCTGGAGAATCTGAGGAAAACAAAGAAAATACTTATCCAGAAAGCCGGCCTTTTGGCCGAGATTTGCCCCCGAGACATCTCTCGTAAGACATATGAATGCTGCCCATTCGGTCACGAATTTTGCCCGAAAATTCTGGTTTCAGAACTGGCGATTTTTAATAACAGTCTTTAGTTCCATTTAGAAAAGAAAGGATAGATGTGTGTGCGTTGAAAGAAGTGTTACTGCAGGTATCACGAAATCTGAGCATGTGGCAGAATTATAAATCGTAACTATATTTGTGTTGTCCGTTCACACGTTTCAAGTATCGCGTTTAGTGCCATATGGATTTAATGTTTTACATTGGAAATAATTTACATAGGCTACTGAGTCATTTCAGTTTTTTATCGCTATTGAGCACTATATTATAACAACTTGTATGCACTGTCTCTATTCACTGTATTTCACAATTTATTTACGATTAATTTAACTTGTTATATATGTTACTTATTTAATCTTTTCCATTCATTTTTTTCCTTTTATTAGTTCCACGAAAATATTTGGTATAATTCCAATAAACGCAGTAACATATAATTCCACCCTTTATGCCTTAACTGTCTTCCTACCTGTAAAATACTGAGTTTCCCGTACATATTAGACGAGGTGGACGAAATTTGGGATCACCAATGATATGAACAGTGATTCGCCCATATTTAGAAAAACTGAAATGAAATGAAATTAATAAGTCTTGATGTCTCTAAAAGCTTCAGGATTGTATTTTGTAGGGGAATAGTTAACCTAAGTAAGAGGGAAACTGGTTTTAATTTAACCACATTCCAGTCTTCTTGTGCAATCCTCTAACTAAAAGATTGGCGAAATTTGGTTACCTTTCTCATATGCAACAATAAAAATCACGGTCCGAAGACATGCAGTGTTACAAACCACTGTCTGAGAATCACTGCAAGTTTATAAAAGAATCTGCAGTTTGTATTTTAGTATTGCTTACGGAATAGCAAAACGACGTAAGTAAGTGACTTCGTTGTAATTATGACATTGTGCTGTTCCCTTAGCAGGCCAAACACGGCAACATGTTTCATTCTTTTCCATACAGTGCTGGTTGTTCGAATTCAAGTATATAGGACGAACTCCAACACACTGTATAGACGGTTTATTACAATATTAAAAGCATCATCGATCGTCCAACATGTCTCGGTGTTGTCTTCACCACCATCAGCGAACCAAATCTCTTAAAGAAAAACGTTACGGCATGCTATCTGGTAAAAGTCTAAACTCGCCACATGGTATCACAATAGAAAGCTTAAAACCTGTTATAAAAGACGCATAGTTCAAAAACTCCAAAAACAGAATAAAATATTTGAGTTCATATGTTATTTACATTATATTAAATATTTTATTATGTGCTTTTAGTGTTTTTCAACTATACCTGTTTTACAACATACTTTAAATTTTCATAGACAGACCAGGTGGCGAGTTTAGGTTTCCACCAGATAGAAGGTCATAATGTTTTCCTTTAACAGTAATGGGTTCCTGATGGTGGTGAAGACAACATCGAGACATGTTGGACTATTGATGGTGCTAATAATATTGTAATAAACCATCTGTACAGTGTGTTGGAGTTGGTCTTTGATGCTTCAATAGGACAACATATCTTTGCCAGACTGGGAAATGTACAAATTCTAGTATAATCGGCAGTTTAATTGCCGTTATTACACTCAGTTTCGAGTATAACGGTGTTCAAAAAGCTGTTGTCTGCGGTAAGCATTGTAGATAATCGGAGATAATTAAACTGTGCATGCAGAGGCCATTCCAAATTGATACGCACCCATGGACAGCACCGGGGTAGTCATACTGCTTACTGGGTCATTGCAGTTAAACACGTGGAATGGATGAGACACAGGTTTGTTATTACGGGTGACCAAGGGCACAACTGATTGCGAGCGCTGTAGTGCTTGTGATAACAGAGGTGGCCAGAGTGGCGACCGGCAGAATACCTTAAGCATACACGTGCTATAATGGGAAATTCCCTACCAGGATGGGCATATACTGTCCTTTCAATAATGCGTGTAAATATTTTAATATGGCATTTTAAAGACAGTCTACTCTCTGCTATCTGTGCACTGATTACCCCGTTTGCGGAGTATCCGTGAGCAATCGTAAGGTGCTAAAGACTAACGACGAGGTCCGAAATAGCGTGACTTTGCGCCGACTGCTCGGACAGAATCATCAATATAAAAAAATCATGGACTAATTGCATAAAAAATAAGCGTAAGCTATGTATGAATTATATATATAATAAATAAATTAGGGTTTTATTTTTTTTCGTGGCTCAGTAAAGTATTGTACGTTTTGGATTCTCCGTCTTTCTCCATAATCCGTGCAACCTCCATTTCCCCTAAATTACCCCGGATATTCCAGAGTACACTGCAGATGAGATGACGTGTCTTACTTAGGCAAAACTTACAATTTCCGTCACACTACTGGCGCTACAATGTTTAGATACATATATAGGATAGGCTATCACACCAGAAAGTGCAACGGTATTCTGCATCCCGTAAGCAGACGGGAAACACAGAGTGGTCACAGATCGAAGGTTCGGTACGGTACCTCCAAAGATAAAAGAATGCCAACCACACTACCCCTGCGTCAACGGGGTTCGAATTCCCGCAGGCAAGGGTGAATACTTTCATTTTCTGGGGCGCAACAGCCCAAGTCGGGCATAGGTCGACTCATTGTGAAGGATTCTAGATCACACATAAATGGACACAGACACGCGAGCGCGAGCGGTAGGACTCCTCTCAAGAAGTGATCAGCTCGTCGCAGCTTCCGCTACCTACACAAGACACGACAACTATTTTAAATATCGAGAATTTTAGTATTGTGTTTTGGAGTGCGGAAATTAGTGACCACTGTATGAGGACTTCACATTCTTTCCCTTTCTAATACTGACAGGCATGTTTATTAATACACTTTGACAACTTTAGAAACAGAAATAATAAAAAGGCAGTTGGTAAAATGGGAATAATCACTGCAAACAACACACATACGTTACCACACAAAAAGGCCAATTCCGTAATATTCATATTTACAAATATCTGTTGATCCACAATTCATGCGACTCAATGATCACCCTTAGGTTGTCTAGAAGGCGGAAACTCGAAAGATAAAAATCGTCGTGTAATTAAAAAAACATATAAATATGATGTCTTATGATGGCACACTTTTGTTTCAATCCAAACTAGCGCGCTGGTCTGAGAATTAACTATTGCAGTACTATAAAAGACATGTTGGACGCACAACCACACAGGCCTGCTTGTGTGAGAAATAATGCCAACTGTATTTTGAGGGTGATCCTATGTCATTGTATCAAAGAGGATCTCCTGATGTTCCCATGAAAGATGTTATAGAGTGAAACATACCTGTAAAGCGTGACACTGTAACTTTGTTTTAAAGAAATGTCTCCGGATGATCATAAAGGAGAAAAGGTAATGCAACAAATGCTCGCTACTCTGTGTATTTGGTGCACTTCGGTGCTCCGTGTATCGCAGCCTGTAACGCACTACCGCAAAGGCAAAGGAATACAGTGACAAAATGTGAGGAAGTTCCTCAGTATGTAATTTGTACTTTTGTCTGCACTTCCTGTCTGTTAGGTCCATATGTCCAGGTAAAAACTTTCCTTTTATATATCCTTAATATATATTCTGACTTTTAACGTAAGAGACTAAGTTTCACGTCCATATAAACCAACAGAAAAAAGTGACATTTCGTCCACGAATGTATCTTAAGAAATTTACGATATAAAACAACAGAAAAAACTACAATTTTGTCCACATCAGCATTTTAAGAAACACATGATCCATGTAATTTCTGTATTTACAGGGTTTCTTTTTACATTTCAAATACGATGAAAACCATCAGCCAGTCGAATTTTATGGGTACATGATAGATCTGTGGAGAAATCTCGAAAAGGAGCTTAATTTCACGTGAGTACGGTGTGACACGCCCACTACCCCTTTACGTGTGCTGCGTATAAAACACTAGCCTGTAATTGTGGGTGGCCTTGCTTTATGAATTGCTAACCTCACGTGGCCTGACTCCGCACACGATCGACGTTCATCACATTCTTTCTTATAAGCTGATTTCACGTTACTAACAGGACGTTCTGTGTAGTAAATTTGGTCTTCTCGCAGTTGAAGAAAGTCTAGGAATTCAAACTGAAAAATTGTTCTTTTATCAAAGATTAAAATCTCCATTTGTTCAATCAGGCACTGCCACATAAAGAAGGAAGAGAGAAGAGGCACAGCTACATATATTAACCTGTTAAATTACGGTGAGGGACTAGTTTCACGCTACGGCTTCTTTACCCTCGGGGAAAGGAATATCAGGTACCGAGTGGATAGGAGGTTGGATAGAATAAACACTTGTCTCGTGTCTGTCTGAAAACAAGTTCAGGACGTACTTACTATGGCTTCTTTACTTTGACCCCTAATAGGAAGAGTTCACATTTAATTGTGTTGCAATCCCACTGCTTTCCCACTTAGACCCTCCAGAACTGGAGAATTTATCGTATCGTGAAATGATATTTCCTATTCCTTGATAGAAGTCAATGTCGTGTAATGAGCCGTCCTGTTACAAATGTTTCCACCTCGCGACCGTCTTCAAGTCTGTGCAGTTTCTCGGCAACGAATTCCTCTAGTATGATCATGTCAGTGCAAATATTTTAGTTACGAATTTGTCAGCCGTGTGAACTTGTTTTCTGACCGAATGTACTGAGTTGATAATAAGCAAATAAGTTGAACTTGGTTATAGCTTTATGAAAAGAAGTGGATATTTTGTGTCGCTACCAATGAGTGTTCCTCTAAATTAGGATTATAATATTGTGGTTGACAGTGAGAAGCTAATTGGTATCACAGAACACCTGACGCTAAAATTGAGGTGTCGCATAAACAAATGTTGTTATAACCGGGTACAACTGCTATGTACTGCTATGTTTTCAGAACACAGTACCAAGTTTGTGAGGGAAGAGTTTACGGCGCTCTGAGAAACAACCAATGGGATGGAATGATGAAGATGATAATTGAGGATGAAGTGGAACTCGGAATTGGAGCCTTTGGATTCAATTTGGAAAGAATGGATGCTGTGAATTTTTTGGCCCCAATAGGAAATTTTAAGTAAGGAGTTATTGACTTAAAGAATTCATTACATTATCGCAAGTGGTCTGCAACTTCGAAAATTTAACAGCTTTAATTAATTAATTTTTAATTTATTTATTCATTTATGTATTTATTTAGTTGTCCTTTATTTTACGACGCTGTCAGTACATCGGAGTACACAGCGTCGAATCATAGGGCAGTACGTGAATAATGAATTGTACGGCATGTGGAAGAAAGTGGTAGTGGACTAACTTCAGTACATATTTCTTTTACCCGCAAGTGCTAAGGAAAACTACGATGAATGTAGTCCGGGAAATCGGTGTCCTGTTTCAGATGCGAAACGGGTACCCCTCAAATACAAAATAAGAAAAAGTCAGTCAGTCAGCTTGCTCTGCATATCAGTATAGCACATTCCCTGATCATGCAAAGTTTTGCGACTGTATCTCAACGTTATCAATGTTACTGTAGGCACTATCCATTGTCCGAGACACGATATTTAATGCACGTGACATGTCGGAATTTCTTTACACTCCAAAAATATCTTTATATCAAACGTCAAATACAAAGTGACAAAGTGCATGTTTCAAATGACAGAACTGCCCATATCTTATTATTTACACCATAATGTGACGGAGTGTCTGATACTTGTAACGCTTTCTGGATCAATAATTTGCGCTGCTCGTTATGACCCCTCGACAGCTTAGTAATATTTGAGTGGTTTTAGAATTTCAACGTGATTAATATTTCACACCAAAAGCTCCAATGTATTGATAAATATAAAGAGAGGAGAAAATAAATGGCACGTGCTTCTATTCGTGTTTACCAGTACAAGACGCAGGAATAGGCTCCATAAACTATATGGCCAAGAAAAAGTAAAGTTTTCCCTGTGCTCGTATGGGAGAATGGAGGTATAACTCAACTCATTCTAACTTCACAATTAGATTGAGAAAAGGGATGTGTGTTCAGCTTCACACCCCGCCCGCTTTGCCCACCGGGAAGGACCCCCATTGCAGTACTCTATATGGGACATGCGAAAATCATTGACCACTTTTTCTGAAATTGTTTGACTAATGTTTTGAATTTATTAATATATATATATATATATATATATATATATATATATAGCCAAACGTAAGATACTACAAAATTTGAAATCAAGAATTATTTTTAATAACATAACATATATCATTTCATTTTACAACTGAAGTCACAATAAAATAAGGCGAATAAAATATTTACAGGACAGCTGCCGCAACAGCTTGGTTAATGGTGAGTAAACCAAAATTTCGAGGGCAATTTCCGCTCCCGTCATTAGAGAACTGAGTCAATTCCCCGATGACGGGGGCGGAAATTTCACTCGAAACGTTGGCTTACTCACCGATAAGCAGTGCGACTGTTAGCCTGAGAACACTTTTTTCAGTTTAGTCGCCTTGAAACTTTGAATTAAATGTTATAAGCCTTTGAAGGAAAAGGATACAATATCCAGTGACATAACACGTTAACATTTGGTACGAATTTAGGAATGCATAACACAGAACGTTTTAATGGCCATCCGTGGGGGGCTGTGTCAGTCACTACCCGCCTGAGTCATGGCAGTGTCGTCCGCCTAAAATGATTCTCTTTTTAAAACCAATTTTTAGGGCGCTGGTTTACATACGCGAAGCCGAACCAGAGGAATCGATTGCAAATTTTATTATGTCTCCATTTACCGAGGGACTGTGGTGGACTATTTTTATGACTATTATAGTCATACTGGTTGTCTTTATTGCTGACTGGATGATCCGCCTTAAGTATGGTCTACAGAAATCTGAGGATTTGCCAAGCTCATTGTTCTGCATATTCAGCATCTTCCTCCAGCAGGGTGAGTGCTGTATCAAATCAAGTGGTGTGAGTGGCACATTCTGTTGTGTGGTTAACTTCCCACAGGCCAGTATTAACTGTGTACTGAAACTGATTGATATTTCAATAAAAACGTAAATGTAAGGTGAAGTTCACCCCATAAGAGGCCATGAAGCCCCAGAGGAGGAGTAGAAATATAGCTCTACTCTTAACTTCGCCGTTTGAAGGGGTGGGTTGTCAGCACCACGCTCCGGCCGCTTTACCCCCGGAATACAGACTCGGTACCCGATCTAGGGGAGGTTGATTTATGCTTCGATAATACACATATATTTGTGTTTCCCACAATAAAGAGCTATTCTTGCCCCCGACTTCACGGGCCAAAATCTGTAATGTAAACGAGGTGTATTTCCTGGAATGTAAGAATACATTAATAAAAATACTATTTATGCTGCGTAGACCTACAGAGGACACAAGTCTCCCTTGCTAATATGCCGACAAACGACCGGAAATGATAAAGGCTTCGGAACAAATTTTGATATTGCAGGATGTTAATGATTCAAGTCATCTTAGATACGGCTCTGACCAAATCTTCTCTTTGATAATTACGTAGAAATCGTCCCTTTTTCATGTTCTGGAACATGGCACCATTATTGCATAGAAAGTCTGCATCCATCGGAATATGCGCTAAGATCTGCAGTACTCAGAGACAAGATAAAAACAATACTTATAGTGCGTTAAGTGATCTTTACCGAGAGTTATAATCTTCTATTTTCAACCAAATGTAAAATATATTCGAAAAAAGAGGACATTGTGAAGATGCAGCGTGATCCACCGAAGATTTCATATCTGTATATACATTGAACTTTGCGTCATATCACAGACTAAAGGAATTTTCACAAAGAGGTTTCTTCGATTCTGTTGTCTAAAAATACACGACGTAAGATAAAAAAAGCCCCACCGTCTGCGAATGTGGGGGCGGTGCAAAATATTAAGGCCGCGTTAGATAAATAGACAAATATGTATTTATGTAATATATCGGTTACAAAAATAAAATGCAATAAAGAAAGTAATACAAATGGACGAGTAGAAATAGAAATCTACGCAACTGGGAAGTAAATTATATATTCATTTTTCAAAACATTTTTTCTTTAAATTATTAATAATTCTGAAATATAAATCTCACTAAGCAAACGGCAAGAGCACGAGGTAATGCAGATATTTTGTCAACCATTTAACAGGAGAAGACAGTCAACTTCAGCTCTGGTCATGTCGCCTCATAACTTTAACTTCCTGCACCACCGCCTTGCTGCTGCTTGTAGGGTACTCAGCCACACTGACGTCTTTCCTCGCTGTAAGAAGCTACAGTCTCCCTTTCACAGACTTCGAGGGTCTTTTGAATGACGGGTCATACCGTCTCATAGTCGGATCTGGGTCACCGCATCTAAGCTACTTCAAAGTAAGTGCTTTAGCTCAAATGAGAAACCTTCTAATATTTTCAGAAATTTCAAACTTATTAAGTAATATAAAAAATAGTATAAAATTGTATAAAAGCATCAGTGAAAACTTCACTAATCCACCGTCTTTTTTAGACTGTGAAACCATTCACAGAAAAGACTAGAGTAACATAGCCCTAAGCTAATACAGTGATTGATCCGACATAAATTTTTATGCCGCGTTTTTTCGTAGATTAATCGAGTCCATTTCAGAAGATCGTTCTCATTTTGTCGTGACGGTCAGCCCATTTTTCTTGAAATAGGTAAGGTAGGATCCGGTCTTTCTATGACGGCAGCCCCAAACCTGTGGAGTAGCTCAGTAACATGCTTAGAGATTCCTGTTGACAGTGTATGTGTTTCGATTTTAATTTTAAGTAAACTGGGTGACTATGTGGAGACGTTTTTGGATCAGCCTATAATAAAGGAAAATTTCTTATGAATACCTACTTATTATGTTTTTAAGGCAGGAGTGTGGAGTTTTTGTAACCTTTTAGAACTTACGGGGTATATATGCTTAAGGATTTTGAGAATTGAAAACCAGATGTTATAACTGCCTGTCGCGACCAGCTTGGTTGTCCGTTGCGCTCTTCAAGAAAAATGGGAATCAAAGTCAAGACGATCTTCTGAAACGGATTCGATTAAAATACGAAAAGAAAGCCCGGCATAAGAATGCATGTTGGATCAATAACTGTATTAGCTTAGGGTTACGTTACTCCAGTCTTTTCTCTGAATGGTGTTACAGTCTAAAAAAACAGTGGATTAATGAAGTTTTCACTAATGTTTTTGTATTTTCATTTTATTTTATATTGTATATGCTATTTTTTACATTATTTGATTAAGGAGCTCTATTTTTATCATTCATACATGCCCAGCTGAAACATGTAGTATATTAGCACAACTTTAAAGTGAAATGGTATGGTGTGAGAATAAATATATGCTGTGGTGTGTCAGACTGTGTTTATTATTACTGTAATTGAAGTAACACACCGGGATGGCCCAAGTTAAGATTCCTAAATAATTTGTGTACTTTGCGCTCTGCTAGGTTGCAAATAATTTTGACATTATTCCATATAAAATAAAATTTTTCGGGCAGCAGCCGCGTCAGGAGTTTAGAGGGCAAGTAAACAAAAGTTTTAGGACCCACCTCTGCCTTCGCCATCAGGAAACTGACTGACTGACTGACTGAGATGTTCGTTCGCGTAATTATGTGCT
>BLKM01000070.1:0-14279 GCA_013340265.1 Coptotermes formosanus
ATCGCTGAAACATGTAGGAGTGTTCATGGATGACTTACATTGTATTGTGTGCATATGTTGGTGTGTATAAATGCTTGCAATCGCAAAACACGGATTGGGTAATATTAAAAGTGTAATTGCGGGTCTCATTTACCTCAGTATGTTGAGATCTGCCCCTGTGTGTGCAAATTATAACCAGATATTTATATGGGCCCCTCAGTGAAGCATGGTTCGAACTACGGACTTCCACGAAAGTTACTCTTATGCAACAGTATTACATGACGGTGTCCTATACAGAATTTTGTAACAGGTAAATAATAATTGACAAGGTGACTCAGGTAACAGTTACAACTTTAATTAGTCATGGGTTTTGTACCCAAAGTGCTTGATCTCTCCTGCATTTTGAATGATAAGGCCTATTGTCTGAAGGTACAGTTGTATTTAAGGGTCCCTTTATTTCTCTGGTAATCTACTGCACGTTTTGAAACGTTGGGTGCGGCACGTGTTTGTTGTTTGTGCATTTGATGATTTTAGAGTTTGTTCAGATGGCACATTTCATGTATTGGTATCTGTCAGTAGACCGGACGTGCCGGTGCTTCTGGTTCCGAAAGAAGTTTTAGAACAATCCCTCAGTGTCGCCTCGTCGAGGGAACTCCTGACGAACGTGACGCCTTACAGCAGAAGACAATTTTCCTTCAGACACGGAAGCCGTACGATTACGAATACAGCAAGCCAGGATACACCTTCACTGGGATTGCATGCGTTCCTGAGAGTACAGAAATTCAGTCTCCGGAAGCTGAAGTGATTAAAGGGGGCATCAACTGCAGCACTGTTACTATCCGTCTAACGCCAGTAGAGGAAGGCGAATCGGCGTGTCGCATTATGGTGTGTGGAAAACCGTGCACAACGGGAGCGTCCGCAGTGGTATTAAAACAGGTACACAGCCCTCTGTCTGTAACGTGTTGTACCCCTTCGTGTAATCATTGTCTATACGTTTGTTGTGTAAGTTTCCAGTGCCAATTATATAAACAGGAAACTGAGAAGTGTGTGACATATCGCTCGTGTAACGGCAGTTCGTCGTAACGCACACAGTTCCCACATTACTAGACAGTTGGGGCACAAACACACCTTCTGACGAAATGTTGTCTCCAAAAAATAATTATGCTTCTCCCTACATTTTCATAAAAATGTTACATACTTACATGTTGGTCTGATAGGGATGTGTCACGTTGTTTCTCTCTCCTGTAAAACTGCGTGTCGGTGGGTTGCAACAAACTGCTGTTTCATGAGTGATATGCCCCGGGTCTAGTGCGAACAGTAGGGCCTGTAGTGCATTTGCTGGGGACTGTACCCCTTTGCCACGTAATCACAAACTCATGGAATTTGTGGCAGCGTTAAAATGGTCATGCTTTCCATCTGCAAGTTGAAAATCAAAGCATCCACAGTTAGAAAGGACATGGTGTCCAGACCACCACTTCTTTATTTAAGGGTGCAGTTGGCAGTGACTTCAGCAACAGTGCACATTCTCTAAACCAAATCTCAGTGCGTCATTCGGAGGCCTTCCCACGACTCTGTAATGGTCAGCCGTGTATTTTTGAGCGACCATGCTTCCAGATCTCTTAACAGGGATCCAGAGCATCGCCTTCTGTCAGAAGAACGGAAGACAGTCCGGAAGAAGTCGGCAGATTTAGTATTCTGTACTTTCGAGGGTTCGCCTGCCCCATGGAGCTGGATATAATAGACGTCGAGCGAGCAAGGTTCTGGGCTTTAGTTCTGGTTTAAAGCGAAGTTGGTCAGATGGTGTGTCTTCGGTTTCCAGTGTTGGACTTGAAAGGGGTTCTCGCGTCCTTCTTTGGGTCTTCAAGTAACGATCTTGGTTGGCTTTCACTGTTCCGAGTTTCGTGAATTTTAACATTACAGGCAGGCGGTTTGTGTAGGTCTCATTTACCATATATGATTGTATCGCACCCGTAACCGTAGAAGTTATAGGCAAATCTTACTTCAGGCCGCTCAGTAAAGTGCGGTTACAAACGCACGGATTTTCAGCAAACGTATGTTCCTTAGTAAACACTGTTATTGCAGTCATTTATATACGCCAACATAAGCGCACAATAAAATTTTATTTTCCATAAACGTGAACCCTTGTATACGTTTCAGCGATTGTTGTATTAGTACTGTATTCCCCTTTGTATTAATCTTCTCCCTGAGGATGGCGCTTTATCGGCGAAACATGTAGGAGGGTTCAGGTTCGTGGAGAACTTATAACCTTATTGCTTGCATGTGTTGGTTTATATAAATGAATGCAAGCGCAAAGCACGGGTTGAGCGATGTTAAAAGTGTCAAGTGTTATGTTGAGATCTGCGCCTGTATGTAGAAATTAAAACCAGATTTTTGTATGGGCCTCTCAGTAAAGCATGATTACGAACGTACGGATTTCGACGAAATTTATTCTTATACCACTTTAGTAGTCTGCATAGGAGACCTTCAGGTCTCCTATGCAGAATTTTGTAACAGGTAATTGCTAATGACAAGGTGACTGATATAACAGTTATCACTTTAATTAGTTTTGTACACAAGGTGCTTGATTTCTCCTGCATGTTGAATGATAAGGCCTATTGTCTGAAGGCACAGTTGTGTTTAAAGGTCCGTGTATTTCTCTGTTTATGTACTAAACTTTTTAAAACGTTGGGTGCGGCATGTATTTGTTGTTCGTGCATTTAATGACTTACAAATTTATACTGATGGCGCATTTCATGTATTGGTAACTCTGCCAGGAGGTCGGACGTGCCGATGCTTCTGATTCTGCCGCCCCTGCTGGTGCCACCGTCGTTTCTGCTTCAGCCGCCTCTGTTGCTGCCGCCGTCGCCGTTTCTGATTCTCCCGCTCCGGCTGCTGCCATTTCTGATTCTGCTGTTCCTGCTGCTGCAGTTTATGTGGCGCTGGTGTTTCTGATATGCCTGGTGGTCGTTGAATGGTGCTTACGAAATCTTACATAAGGCGCGGTGATTGTCGGCTGGCAAGAAGTTAATTCCAAGATCAGTACCGTAGCTTTTAGTCTACACCGTGGAGTCACCTTCCCTCCATGGTGTAGACTCGAAGTGAAGACGGCTGTACAGTTAAGAGTGTTTTGACTCATCTTATACTTACAAAACTTAGGTTTTACAGAGTTTCTGTCCGGTCTGGGCATCTGTTCTGTTGATACTGTACAGTCAGTTCCGGCATGCTTTCAGCTGTCTTCCTGATCAGATGACAAAGGACTTCTTTGTTCATCTATTTTTCTTCCTGCTGAATGCATTTGCGATAAGTTATAAATATATTAACTCTTAAAATTGTGCAGTCTGCTGCAGTGTGTGACTGTCCGTATGTGCGATCTCCACTCACCGCATTCTTTCTCTCTTGCTTAAATTATGCAAGATTCGCTTCTATACGGGAAGACAGGGGAATGCTGCTGTTCAGAGTTCCAGCTGCGTTGATTTCGTTAGGATACGTCATCGGCTGTTGTGTCTGGGCCTGAGAAGCAGAACGGTGTAAGTCCAGTTTTGTCATATGTGAGATAATGCATGATTTTTCGTAGAACTTCAAGTTCTTTCAGATGCAGATGGTTTTAAGTACAAATAATGTCCCAGTGTAGCTGGGCCGAGAGTTAAACAGCCGTAAGTCACATACTGGTCTAAGAAAAATGATGTGATGTCGCAAATATAAAATTGCACTTACACCCTTCTGCTACTCAGGTCAGATATAACCCGTTTTGAGTACGTTAAGTGTGTTTGCATATTCTGTGTTGTCGTATTACTTTCTAGATAACTGGCATAATTGTTATCAGCATTTCTTATACTCTCCATACTTTGTATTGCTAATTCTGTGTTGTGAATTTGTTATCAGCATGCCTTTGGTATCCACTGTACATGACTCATGTAAAGATTTGAAACATGTTAATAATCCCTGAGAGAAACTCTCTGATAAAGTTATTCTGGCTCAGGATTGTCTGATGATAAACTTTGTGCAAGGTAAGCAGTGTAATCGATAAGGAAAGTATGTACAGTGTATCTTGTCAATATTTGAAACAAATATTAAAAAGGTAACTCTATATTATGCTTTAATTACTGGACGGAACGTTTTATTCCAAACCTGAGAACGCGGTCAGATATGTGATCCTCGGGGTTGCGACATCGTGCAGTCAGATAAACAGACTGGCGCTGGAGGCAAGAAGAGAGCAAGTTCGGTGAAGTGCTGGTGTCCGTCTAGCGGCCAGGTCGGTGTGAAACCCCGTCGCAGGCTTACTGACCGCTGTGAGCCCGTCATGTCAGCGTTTGTGGATTAAGGCTACCAGCAAAGGAAGTCTCGGTTCTTGCAGTCCTCTTCCCCGATCATGTCACCGGCACTCTGCATCGGTGCTGCCAACACGAGCGAACAGAAAGCAACGGAAAAACAAGCTCGGTTGCTGGTACCTAGCAAAGCGTCCGTTTCATACGCTGGCCCGCTGGACGCAGCCACGCAGCACGGCCCCGTTTAGATGCACGTATTTTTCCGCTCAAGCGAGTGGGCGGGAAACGCGCGCGCACGCTAGTCGCTGCCACGCATGACATAGCCTAATGCGTACGCACAAGATCGAGCCTAGATGGTCGCAGGTAGACTGACTATATGGCCGCCTAGCGGGAAGAATGCAACAGTGTGTTTTGAGTGGGAGTGCGTAAGACGAAGCCGAGTGGAAGCCGGTTCGGTCGCTTGCCATCTCGCTGGGCGCTGGAAGGATGAAGTCTTTCATTTTTCAGGTGCTTTAAGCGACCTGCTCGCAAGTCACGGATGCGCGCATCGCTGTAGTAGGATTTGTTCCATGCAATGATCAGAGCAGGTCAGAGGGGTTAATGGATGTGGAAAAGTTGATTGCCTGCGTGTTTAAGGAATCAGGCGCACCCGGGCTATCCTAACGGATGTTACGTTGGATCTCTGGATAGAAATTGCATGTGAAATGAATGCAAGTAGTAAGTCATTTTGATAGGCAACGGAACTCTTGTCTATGCCCGTGTCTGAGGCCGTGTTCAGTCATGCGTGGTTAATTTCTGAAAACCGACAGTTACTTAAAGGAACAGCGAGTTGTACACAACTGTAATGTGCTTATCATAACGCAGTTAACATACGTGTTTAAGCTTTCATTTTCCTTACTGGCAAAACGTTGTGTACTGTGGGTCTAGTGACACCTGCAATGCAGAGAGCCATTTTTTTTCTCTTTTTCTTGTTGTGTTCTCGTGGCTGTCTGTGCTTGTCTTGCTGTGTGGGCAGTGCATACCAGTTTGCACTATAGAACAGAGTCCGCCTTGTATAGCAGTGGTCCCCTGTGTAGCAGTGCGTAGCTGGAGACGGTAGTGATGAAACAGTCCAGAGACTGCATTGAGTAAGAGTCCACTTACACCAGCATTATACAACACGAGCAGTTCGATTTGTACAAACATACGTCAATATTACACCTACAGCAGAGGCACCCATCCGAAATTCAAAAGCCAGGTGCCTAAATGAAGCACCTGTAGCTAAGTACCTATATGAAAAAGTTTTGTAATTAACATTACCGAATGAGTGTTCGTAAAAAGTAAATGTAAATATACGTAGGCTCATCCAGTATGACGAAAATATATTACTGCACATGGGAACAAAAATTACTTCAACATACCTCAGTGTCGTACTTCCTGCGCGATGGCATGACAGTTTTTCCATTTCCTCTGCATCTTTTCACTTGCCAAGCTGAAACCATAAAGGTTTCAGTTTCCGTTCTTGATATTCCAAAAATCGAATTAGATAATTTCGTAACGTTTATACAGATTGTGATATTCTCCGAAATTATTCTGTCAACAGTGACTGAATACAGCTGATACTCTCGCACAGGTAATTCTTGTAGCAGTAAGCACTTAGAAGCACAGATATCCAGTTATTCCTCATCATCACTACGACTGCTTCAATACGTACACAGTTTTCGCAAGCACATCTAGCTGCCAACTAGCAACCTCGAAATTGACGGCTGGAATGACACGCCTCAAACAAGCGTCACTATGCGCACCGTCGGTTTCTGCTAGGCTACCTTCCTGTCTCCCAGCGACCTGCTAGGCTGTGTTATAAACTCCGTCTTGCGCGTACACTAACTCCTCGCTGCCTGGCGCGGGATATTTATGCTGCTTCTTATGCCTAGTACACACGCGGACTCAATGTTGCGATTCTTTGTTGCGGGGCTGAATCTCGGATGCTCCGATTCAATGTCGTGGGACAGCCCGGACGCTGCCCCGATACAGTGAATCGTGTCCACACCTAGCAGGTCTGTCGGGAGTTATTTCGCGCCGTCATGCCACAGAGTTGGCTGTTGCCGCAGTGTCCGCGTCCTTGTATTGCCCCGCGCGCACAATAAAAATAAAAAGCCCAAACGCTGGTGGATGCGTCGGTTATTCGCGGGAGGACACAGACATGGACTGGACCTTTTGGGTACCCTGAAGTTAGAAGATGGATCTGGATACAGGAATTTTATGAGCATGACTCCGACAGACTTCGATTGTCTTTTGAAAAGATCGGTGGCAAAATGTCGAAAGAGAATGTAGACAGTCGATTTCTCCGTCCGTCAGACTGGCAGTCACTCTACGCTTTCTTGCCAGCGGAGACTCCTTCACAAGTCTCATGTACACCTTCAGGATTTCTAAGCAGGCAACATCGCAGTTTGTTCCTGAAGTGTGTGAAGCCATCATTAGCGCCTTGCAGAAATTCATTAAGGTAAGTGAAAGAAAATATAAGCAAAATCAAATTTTACTTAAATTTTTCTATAGAAGAAGAAAAAACAATATCTAGAAAAGGTGCAGTTGTATTAATATTTTTCGTACTTGAAATAATTGAAAACAACAAGAGCAAAATTTTGATCGGTTAACAGTTTCCTTAATTTCATGTGAAACTGCTAACAAAAGGTTGGATGCTGCAGTTTTCAGACGTGGGAATACCATCAGAAGTTGGTGGCAAAGTAGGATGCTCAGTGTCACTGCTTCCAGATATTACTTGGTGACCTTAAGTAGGATTGGTAATTACAGGCAGAATCATTTATGTCAGGCACGTTTTGTTGATACATTTGATAAACTCTTGGAATCTGGGAAGCAAATGAACCAATTTGCAAACGAAATAAAATTTCACTAATGTGATGTTGGGCAACATATGTTTCCAACTGCGGTCCATTGCTACTCCGTAATGAAGCAGCAACGTGTTCGCCGAAAATGGAGAAAGAATCCCGTTGTGTCACTGCTTCACTCAGCGATCTCATGCACTGCAGAGCTTCCTGCGTGACGTCATCAGTTTTTTTGTTACTTTAGGGCGTCCGTCCGGTGTTCGAAGACTGGCGTTTTCCTTCTGAATTTGCTTATGACTTGCGGAGTTTTCCTCTTCGGTTTGATCTGTTCCTGTCTCGACCTCAACTTCATTTTTGGTTTCCACTTCCTAAAAATATGTAAAAATTAATAATATAAATAAGTGAAAGTAATAATAATAATAATAATAATAATTGCAGTAAGTAATACATGTAATGTAATTTAGTGTATAATAACTCTGTAAAAAATTTAAAGAAAGTGCAGTCCTGGCTATGGTGCTAAAATAATTTTTTTCAGATGCAAAAATCAACCTGTGAATGGGCGTGTATTGCAGAAAATTTCTCGGCAAGATGGAATTTTCCGAACTGTTTAGGCAGCAGCGATGGAAAGCATATACAGACAGTGGCACCCGAACACAGTGGAAGTATGCTCTTTAATTACAAGGGCTTTTTCAGCATCGTGCTGCTAGCAGTGGCAGACGCTAACTACAGTGTCATATATGCGGATGTTGGATGCCAGGGACGGATTCTGATGGCGGGGTTTTTAGTCATGCGACACTCTATGAAAAAATGCATCAAGGAAAATTAGGTATACCAGACCCAAAGGCTTTGCCTGGTAGAACAAAACCTGTTCCTTATGTTTTTGTGCAAGATGACGCGTTTGCCATATCAAAAAATATCATGAAACCTTATACAGGGCAAACATCTGGGTCATCATCGCCTGAAAGGATGTTCAGTTATAGGCTCAGCAGGGCTCGACGAATTATCGAGAACGTATTCGGTATATTGGGTTCAAAATTTAGAGTACTGCTGAAAACAACAGCCTTGCACCCTGATAAAGTTGCATCAGTGGTTCTTTCTTGCATCTATTTGCATAACTTTCTGCGCAGAAATGCAACGTCCAAAAGTTCATACACGCCACCAGGCGCGTTCGACTCAGAAGATTCAGCTGGAAATCTAATACCTGGTTCGTGGAGATCAGATCTAGAAGATACAGAGTCCCTAATAACCCAACAAAATGTTCCTAAACGAGGATCAATCGAATCACAGGAAATCAGAAATGAATTCCATGATTATTTTATATCTGCGGAAGGTGCAGTTCCCTGGCAGTACGATCTATATTAAAGTGCTCTTGTGCTTTCCATATTTTGATATGTGCTTTTGTGATAAAAAATAAATTAATAAAATAAAACTTTAAAAATACTAAAACTTTTCTATTTAACTTATTTTCTTCAGATTCGGTGCTTTTACGCCCTCTCGACTCAGTCACAGGCAAAAGAAAGAAACAAGAGTGGCTCGTAGCCAAGCCAGGAACACTTTTTCGGCCATGTTCCACTCCTTTTTGACTCGGATAACTTTTTGTGTTCCCTCCGAAATTGGCTGTCCAAAGTATGCATATCTTTTCCAACTCGGCGACCGAAACATCATATTTACCGGCCAATTCCGACACGGCATCACCTTTTTTATTCCTGTCCTTGTACTCACTGCACGACACGTCCCACAAACAGGGCGTCGAGTGAAGGTCTTCAATCAGTCGAAGAGTATTTTCCGCCGTCCACATGGTGAAAACTCGGAGCGTACTGACGCACTGGCTGGTGCGATGCCCCCGAACACGTCCACACTTGAAATGTTGCGCAGCGTTGTGTCAATGAATCCCATTCCGGATGGGACTCAAGGAACATATATTTGAGCTGAGTCTGAGCAGCTCCGAGTCTTTGTTGCAATGTTGCGGGGCTGTTCGGACTCAGCCGAGACTCAGCCCCTGCAACAGTGAATCGCAACATTGAGTCCGAGTGTGTACTAGGCTTTAGCGTTCCAGAATGTTCCCGCTGTCTCTGTCTAGGTTGCGTGACGTCAGGTGTTTGGCGGACCACACCACTACAAGGGGTTCTGCGGTGCAATACATTTCGAATCCATGATTATGTTTAGCTAGCTAGTAAGCATCAGAAATGAAGTGGCGGGTTACGGCTATTTTATCTTATATGTAACTGAGTAAGGTCCAAAGGTAAGTGACGCTTGGAGTTCCATGTGCTGCCGCCAGATGGCAGGACAACTGTGAACGTTGGAGTTGCACAGACAGGCACTAGATGTCAGGAGACGTAAATACAGAGAACTGTGTTTTCTGCACGGTACGGTCTAAGCCTGTAATGTGATTCAGCTTTATTTACGTGTTTTGTATGGAACTCGGAACAAACGGCGATTCTTTCGCCACACAGTATTAAATGATTGATTTTTAAAACCCTGTCGGTGTGTTTACTGTGCGGTACGGACTGAGCCTGTACTATAATTCAGTTTTATTTACATGTTTTTATCAATCTCGGAATAAACCGCGATTGTTTTTGATACAGCATTAAGTGATGGATTTTTAAAACCCTGTCGGGGTGCGTTTACCGCGCGGTGCGGGCTGAGCCTGTAATGTAATTCACCTTTGTTTACGTGTTTTGTATGGATCTCGGAACAAACTGAGGTTGTTTCCCCATACAGCATTAATGATTGATTTTTAAAACCCTGTCGGGGTGTGTTTACTGCGTGGTACGGGCTGATCCTGTAATGTAATTCGGCTTTATTTACTTTTTTTGTATAGATCACGGAACACACTGAGGTTGTTTCCCCATAGAGCATTAATGATTTATTTTTAAAACCCTGTCGGGGTGTGTTTACTGCGCGGTACGGACTGAGCCTGAAAAATAATTCAGCTTTATTTACGTGTTTTGTATGGATCTCGGAAGAAACCGTGATTGTTTCCAATATAGCATTAACTGATTGGTTTTTAAAATCCTTTTGGTTGTATCTACTGCGCGGTACGGACTGAGCCTGTAATATAATTCAGCTTCATTTACATGTTTTGCACGGACGTCGGGAAAAAACGATTATTTGCCTATGCAGCATTAACTGATTGAGTTTTAAAACCGAGACGCAGTGTGTTTACTGCGCGGTACGAACTTAGCCTGTAATATATAATTCAGCGTAATCTGAATCTTTAAATTGTTAATAACAAAGGTATAAAATAGCAAAGAAATATTCGTAAACATTGTTCTCTTTGGTGTAACTTATGATTTAAGGTCGTGCCATGGCTCAGGCGGTTAGCCGCCGGCCTCCCAGCGCGGAGGCCCGCGTTCGATCCCGGTTCAGCACACGTGGGATTTGTGGTGGACAAAGTGACAGTGGGATAGGTTTTGCCCGAGTATTTCGGTCTTCTGTCAGTTTATTCCGCCGGTGCTCCATTACTAGGAAAACAATAATAATATTGCACCAGAAACCTTAAGGTTGCGTTGCGTCCGCAGAGTCTGCTGCGAGGTCCTTCTCCACAAAAACTTAAACCATGGTTTGGTATTTTATGGTGTGACTTTTCCTTCAAATGCTTCAACCGTTTTCCTTCTGGAAGCAGTAAGACCCAGCTTATATGCACTGTAGCATTGTCAGTCTCTGCCACACTCCCACATTAGAGTTTCATTTAGCGCCACCAAACGGCAGGAAAAGACAATACATAGAATTTAGTTTGACGGACGCGCGGATGGTATGTAACAGACACGACTAACTGGGGTTGAAAAGTTAACTACGTAAAGATTCGCCGGGCACTAATACGACACTATGATATACATATATACACATTATTCGGGCTTTTACGATAACTGCGGGCACCACTACGAAATTATAATTCACAGGCGTATACATTCTTTAGGTTGCAACGACGACTACGTAAATGGGTTTGCCTTGCCTGCCCACATCGCGAGGTTTTCGCGGTAACTACGGTAATGCGTGTGCCTTGCCTGCCCGGATCGCGGGGTTTCCGCAGTACTTGCTTACATGAACTGTGCGTTGCCCCATGGGTCGCGAATTTTCGAAGGTGACTAAGTAAATGGGCGCGCCTTCCCTGCTCGGATCGCGGTGTTTCCACAGTAACCGCTTACGTGAAGTGTTCCTTGCCCCGAGGAGTAGCGAGGTTTCAAATGTAACTAAGTAAATGGGTGTGTTTTCCCTGCTCGGGTCGTCAGGTTTCCACAGCAGTGGCGTACATGAAGTGTGCCTTGCCCCACGGGTTCCGGGGATTCCACGGTAAATACGTAAATGGGTGCTACTAGCCTGCCCGAGTCGCCGGGCACCAGCATACTAGTAATACATCAAATGTGGGTATAAACGTTTGTTGCTGCCTGTGCTTGGAAGGAAGCCTCCTGAGGATGTCCAGATTCATTCAAAATATCCTGGGGCTTTGGTAAAAGATCGATAATTCGCCTTTACTGTCACGATTTACATACACTGTAGGCCAACAGTTGTGTGTTTCTTTAGTCAATTCTGTGTTTAAAGAAAACATGACTCTCGCATTCTTTGCCATTGTTAGTGCTGATACTATAGGATATAGTGTTTTTACTGTCTTATCGCCTTTTTCTTCTTTGCTGATATCACCAAATGTAACACTTTTGCGTCACTTTTGAGACAGTGGGTTTTTTCGCCGACACTGAAATCCTTGTCATCAACGCTGATAGTTAATCGCTATATCAACCCCAAAATCGCTTATCGAATGATTTATTGTATTTTGCCAGCTCTTAGAAATGCCTGTTGACAGTGCCTTATCAACCACTGGGACTTAATTCAACGTGAAGGTTTTGTAACTACCTACGCAACCATCCACTTAACTGGACGCTAGTTCGATGGAATTGAGTCAAGTACGATTGCTTTTAACTTCACAAATTTCTTTAATTTACTTCCGCGCTGTAAATACCCTGTCGTTGGGATCACCGTATACCGTCGTCACTTACCTTGTTTTCTTCACCGCTTGGTGTGATTAAACATTGTTCGGAACGCTTGTGAAACTGTCAGAATGTCGCACCTCTCACCACTGTCCAGTGGATTGCACAGTTTGTTTCACGACCTGAGACGTGCCTGCTGCTGCTTCTTGGTGCATTGTTGATAAAACAACTGAGGAAGCTGCATTCATTGAAGTAGAAATTCCGTTAACGCACAGTCTGCAAGCTACAATTACAGAAGAACAACGCAAATAGTACCAGGATTTGGCCTTTGAAATCAAGAAACTGTGGCAGCTGAACAAGATTATTAACAGACACTGGTCTTGTCTGCTACGGGGTCATCCCTAACGCGTCTAACCAAAGCCTCACTACCCCCAATCTACCGCCATGCCGACTGACCCAGGCCCACAAAGTGGTCGTACTAAACACCTGTTCCATAATGAGAAAATTCTCAAGTGGTGGAATCCACTTATCTGATGAAGAGGCTGATTTCGTCCAGTCATGTCATTTTTCTTTGTTCCCGGCTTTATACACTCATTTCGGTGTTCCCTCATGCAACCCACCAGCGACTACTTTGGTTGAGAGTCGTTACTCTGGGAGCGTGACAAAAGCCGGCATAGGTTGAGACAATCCGAAATAATAATAATAATAATAATAATAATAATGTTTGTGCAGTAATCCCCCGACTTGCATTGTCCCGCACTTACGTTATTTCGCCCCCAGGCCCGATGTATTATGCCAGGCGCACAAATTCGTACCTGAAGATGTCGTCCAGTTGCTGAATTGCGAGTACCGTGATCAGTGTCTTACGCTCGACCGTCGTGATGAAATCCAGAAGCAAAACGCTGTTGTTGGGAGAGCACAGTGATTGTTTTGAAGTTGACTGCGGGGCGTAGGAGAACATCTTAGGTTCGAACCCAGGTTGTGACCATAAGGGGATATTTATATTGTTTTTATATTGTTTGGTGTGTAAATTAGAACGTGTGATAGTTGAAGTGTTAGCTTCAGTTAGAGAGGGAACCTCGTTAGGTTTTCTGTGTAGGGACGACTGAGTCGCAAAGCATGCTGTGACAAAACGGTCAGTTGGAGACAAGGGAAGAAAGCAGCTCTTCGATGTTCTGCAGCCAAGCAGTTCGATACTTGATGGCTCAGAGCAGTCGCAAATGGTAATGTGGGGGTAGAGATAAGTACACGCCTTTATTGGAAAATTAGGGAAGGTATGGGGTTTGCAGACTGTACGCTCAGGATTTCTGACGCTGAACCGAGGAGACCAGTGGAAATTAAACTTTTCGATTTTCAAATAGGTAGCAAATCAGATGAGGGAAATACATTAGTTAAACCAATGGTAAAATGACAGTTTTTTATAAATATTTTTTATGAACGTGAAGAAGGTGAATCCTACCAAGAGGCGTTACGCACATGTTTCTCTGTGCTTCGCAAAATTCTACAGTTCAAGTACCTATTTCATGTCTTACAAAGTGTGTAGTGGGCCCTGTCATAGCTAGTGAAATTCTACGTATATTATCGGGCACTGCGGATTGCGTACATGCAGTGGACTGTGAAGTTGAGTGATATCAAACACTTGCATCATTAAGATTAGAGACGCAAGTGACTCACATGCAGATATCGTATATTGAGTACCTAGCCGTCAGCACGGCCCTGAGGAGTGAAGTGAATAATTGGAAACTCACAGTTAAACATACAGACTGCGCTAAACTAACATTCGGTGGCCAGTAATGTGGCAACTTGACGTTTCAGATAGTAACTCTACACTAGCTGATTACCCATAAGAACCTCACATAAATTCCCTCCAGTGTTCATGCGCACCCACAAGGAGTCAGCGGAGCCCATCGTCACGTCGCGAGGCAGGCCCTCACCCTCCGCAAATATTAACTGTAACACCTGCTGGTGCCGGACGTGAAATAAAAGCCATCTTTAACCCTTATTTGAGACATCATCTCTGGGTTATAATTCCCAAAATTACAGTGACCCTAGGAAGGACGGCGAGTAGAAGAAAGGAGGTCGTCATGAAGAGCGGGTGCTGCTCTCCAGAAGAAGATTGGTAACAGTAAGTGGGGAAAAACTGCTTGTTCACATAAGGTCACTTAGGGTTACATGAAGCAAAGGGAAGATGCAGCCTGAAGAACGGTGACTGGCGAAGACATCGCGAACCGCCGCAACATCCCGAAATATCGACGAAGCGCTATGTACGTCGGGAGCAAGGTGCCAGC
>BLKM01000070.1:19254-152776 GCA_013340265.1 Coptotermes formosanus
ATCGCTGAAACATGTACAAGGGTCCATGCTTATGGATAACTTATTTTATTGAGTGTAGAAGCTGCTGTACACAAGTGACTAACTTCTGATAAAATATGGTAAATGAGACCTACACATACCGCCTGCCTGTAATTTTAAAATTCACGAAACTCGGAACAGTGAAAGCCAACCAAGATCGTTACTTGAAGACCCAAAGAAGGACGCGAGAACCCCTTTCAAGTCCAACACTGGAAACCGAAGACACACCATCTGACCAACTTCGCTTTAAACCAGAACTAAAGCCCAGAACCTTGCTCGCTCGACGTCTATTATATCCAGCTCCATGGGGCAGGCGAACCCTCGAAAGTACAGAATACTAAATCTGCCGACTTCTTCCGGACTGTCTTCCGTTCTTCTGACAGAAGGCGATGCTCTGGATCCCTGTTAAGAGATCTGGAAGCATGGTCGCTCAAAAATACACGGCTGCCCATTACAGAGTCGTGGGAAGGCCTCCGAATGACGCACTGAGATTTGGTTTAGAGAATGTGCACTGTTGGTGAAGTCACTGCCAACTGCACCCTTAAATAAAGGAGTGGTGGTCTGGACACCATGTCCTTTCTAACTGTGAGTACTTTGATTTTCAACTTGCGTATGGAAAGCAGGACCATTTTAACGCTGCCACAAATTCCATCAGTTTGTGATTACGTGGACCAACAATATAGTTCCCAACAAATGCACCACAGGGCCTAACCGTTCGCTGTAGAACCCAACCATATCGTTCATGGAACAGCAATTTGTCGTAACCCGACACACAATTTTACGGGAGAGAGAAAAAAACGTGACACATCCTTAATAGACCTGCAACGTAGTGAATTTTGGGCACACTGTCCACTTGTAAAATTTAGAAAATGCTGTTATAAATTAAGTTTATAATTTGGGTAGAAATTATGTAACAACGATTATGTTAAGGAATTCCACAGTCTGTTGATATGTGATGCCCAGACCGCTGTTATGAAGTAACTTGGTGTGTTAAGCATTTGCGATGGCCAGACACTTGGAAGTTTTTAAAGCCTAGACCGAGGGTCACACAGCCTGTATGACACACCGAGAGCAAGGATGGTTACTGTTTCATCCAGGAACAACAAACTGTTTCGATGAAGTAGGGTGGAAAGATGCAAAATTTTAGGCATAAAATGTTAGGAAGCTGGACAGCTGCATAGACATTTTGAGACAGTCATCGAGCATGTTACTATCCTCGAGGTGACGTAATAACACAGGAATTAAGCCCGATGCCGCACTTATGGCCTTTGTGTTACATCTACAATGTTCGACGGCTTTTTTAAGTGGAGAAGGGCTCCACAGCAGACGCTACGGACGCACCTCAGCCTTAATGCTTCTTGTGCAACCCTGCGACGAAAATTATTATTTTTTGTATTTTTCCAAGCAATGGAGCACCGGTGGAATGCAACTGACAGGGAAAAGCCGAAGTACTCGGGGGAAAACCTGTCCCAGTGACACTCTGTCCACCACAAATCCCACATGGACTGACCCGGTATCGAACCCGGGCCTCCGCGGTGGAAGGCCGGCGGCTAGCCGCCTGAGCCATGGCACGGCCATGTAGGGCGGTTTATTTATTAATTGACCAAGGTCCATGGTGGTTCTGGACGGTGATGGGTATAGAATTTAGCGAACTGTCACTTCTAATACCGAAACATTTCTAGTTGGCTGTGAATTAACTTCAGGTACGGTTGCTCTGTCTCTGAACCCTATGTCTTCGACCCTAGAGGAGGGTAGTTGTAAGGCATGATCTGTCGCAGTCCTTGGGTACTTTACCTATACGAGAGATGGTGGCACGCAACAGGATCGGATCCCCGCACTCAGAGTTCTAATGCCTGCGTGGCGCAAAGTCTGACGTTCCAGAACTAGCTCAGAGTGCTGGAAGGTTGGACCAGTGCGTCACAAGACCGACACGTAAGCACGATATGTTTTTAGAAAAATACAAAAACCAGTTCTTTTTGTGGACACAACATTCTGACAGGTTTGTTTGTAACCCAACTGTTTAGTAATGCGGGAATCTGTTTCACGAATTCCGTGGGGTACGGCAAATTGCTGTTGCACGAGCGGTACGTTACACACACTAAGCTCCCTGTTTCAGAAGTGGCATTAGAAACGTCCACAACAAACGTATCGAGAATGCTAGAGTTCAGGCTTCCGCCGCGATGTTGATGAAATCTGCGTTCTTCTGGGATGTTACGCGGCGCCGTGTGGTAATTGTTTTGTAATGTATGACTGTTAGTCCATCATCACTTTGTCGTTTTCTTTATTACTTTTGGTAAGTGTACACCTACTTTGTAAGTTTTCTTTCTTCTCTGTTGTATATTTGTTCTACAAGATACTGTGCAGTATGCAATCCACCACACCCCACGGCGTGACGTGCACTTTCGCTCGGATGGTGGAACGTATGTGGTTGTGTATCGTTTCCGCTAATGTGACTGGTTGATTTACGAAAGTCCATACATGGGAATAAGCGGCGTTCGACTTCTTAATTGGCTGCCATCTCTGATTAGGAGACAATGCATCATGCCGAGGCCTGACGCTGTCTTGAGCCTATATCAGGGCTGTGGAGTCGGTACACAAAAGCTCCGACTCCGACTCGTCGATTTTTAAAACTCCGACTCCGACTCCGTGATAAAAGCTCAATATGTATTAATAACGGTAAACCTATAAGACATTTCATCACCACCACGTGAATCGTCAGGCTACTGTTTAGACTTATAACCTATATTTAAGTATAAGTCTAATGGTTACTGTAGCTATCAGGGCTCTGGAGTTGGAGTATCTAGTTAAGATTTTAGACTGAGGTCGGAGTCGGAGTCGGTACATTTTTACCGACTCCGACTCCACCTAAAATTCCTTCCGACTCCGACTCCGACTCCACAGCCCTGGCCTATATACATTAGTGTGATCTTAGCCACGGGGTCTTTTGTCTTTTGGATGCCACTCTTGGCATTGTAAAATTCGGCTGAGCGGCGTTATTTGTGTGTTGCAGTGCTACAGAGTATATTTATTATTTAATTAGACAAGGTAAGTTGGTGTCTTAAATTGCAAAATTATTTGTATGGAAACGGAAGTGTGCATTCTGAGTGTTAGTTGTGTGCGTAACTTCCAAAATTTCTAAATCACGTTGAAATTATAGGACCATAATCATTTTTACAGCCAGCTTTAGTTATGTACTAGCGATGTCGCATAATTCAGGCTTGGGTAGTGGACAGTACCTAAAACTGGTAGCAGTAGACAAACATGTAGAGGATAGCTACAGTAGTATCCAACCAAGTTATTTTGTCTGCTAGCAGAGACGTCAGTTCCCACTGCGTCTAAGTGCCCCAGGCATTCAAACGTCAGCAGAGATAAGAACGCTGGCTGGTGGCAGCTCGACCCAGCTAGCCTCGCTCAGACACCGCTACCTAACGTGGCTTACTCCCCACTCTCAATTAGGGACAACCCCCGTTACAGTTTACCGACGTTTCGGGACAACTTATCGGTCCCATCTTCAAGGGTCGGACTCCTGAACCTTGAAGATGGGACCGATACGTTGTCCCGAAACTCAGTAAACAATTACCACACGACGCCGCATAACACCCCAGAAGAACAAAGAGCGTATCGAATATGGTTACAGAAGGGGTACAACACGTTACAGACAGAAGGCTGTGTACCTGTTCTGATACCCCTGCGGACGCTCCCGTTGTGCACGGTTTTCCACAAACCATAATGCGACACGCCCATTGGCCTTCCTGTACCGGCGTCAGACGGATAGTAACAGTGCTGCAGTTGATGCCCCCGTCAATCACTTCAGCTTCAGGAGACTGGATTTCTGTACTCAGAGGAAGGCACGCAATCCCAGTGAATGTATATCCTGGCTTGCTGTATTCGACATCATACGGCTTCCGTGACTGACGGGAAATTTTCTTGTCGTACAAGGCACAACGTTCCTCAGGAGTCCCCTCAATGAGGCCACACTGAGGGGGTGGTCTAAACCTTCTTTCAGTTCGCTGCCACCACTCTACACAATCCGGCCTGCAAACACACGTGATCACCTATGAAGCTGCCTTACACATTTATATATCTACGACCATACAGTGCAAACAAACTAAATTCATAATGGGCTATGCCATATTCGCGGAAAGCTGACAAGGGGTGGTCCTCCAGCTTTGGTGTTGGGCGACGTGCTAAGAACTCCTCACCGTAAAAACGTACGATGTTACGAACCCGTTACACAAGAGTATGCACTCTTTACTGCATTCCGCACCTGTTTGCAACTTCTTACTGATCTCAGCGCCAGTTACAAATCCCTTGCCCTGTGTAGGAAGACACCTTCCTTAACCCTAACGTCGACTGGCTATGGCCGAGGCTGGATGTTCGTACTGATTCTGAATTACACTATAAATTATTAAGTGACTGAAGGTACATTTTGAAAAGTGATTTTTGCTGTATCAGTCGGGCACTGTGCATGTGACGGCACAGTGCTGAAAGCAGTGCAGTCGAAGGACTGCGTGTTACTGCCGACAGTGGGGAGCCTGAGGGCTCCACTGCCGCATGCTCTAAGCGTTTAACTTCGCTAATCGCCCAGATTTCCAAATTTTAGAACATTAATTTATTAAACCGCACTCCTAGTTGATGACCAGCGCCCTCTCGCAATCCAGTCCAAATGTTTCAGTTATCGAAAGGGAATTTCATGAAGCAGACTTCGATGTGTCTCAAGTACACAGTGCATAATAAAGAGCATTAATGCGAATTCCCCAACCACATAATTTTAGCACACGGTACCGTGTCCCCCTCATACATGACAGACACACAGTCCAAACGGCCACTACAGAGTAACGTCATCCCAAACCGAGTCAGTATCAATTTGCAGCCGTCTTACTTATGTCGGTGCCAGTTTCACGCAGAAACTCCCCACGGTCATTGTACAAGTTTCAGATACAGTTTGTTAATAAGCACTAACTCACTTTAAATTCACCTCTAGTTCGTGTAATCAGTGATTAGCTAGGTATACCAAGCCATAAAAATTTTTTAAAACATTTTCGCAAGGACGCATCGTAGATATGACATAAAAGTCGAAGGTTTTGCAGGAACTGTACAATCTGACAATTACTGTCAAGTGAAATCTTGTAAATATACGTAAATATATGTAAACATACGTAAATATATGTGTATATGTCTCGTAAACTGGTTCGCGGCATTCATTTTAAAAAATGGGTGGGGACTGCCGAAACTGTACTCTTTGAAACCGTCCGCATTACTAGCTACGGTCCAGTCTGACTCATACGGGAGACGTGACATCACGTGCAGCAGGACAGCCGGGCGACGTTCAGACAATATACAGCCTACAGAGTTCAGCTTGGGTGGATCGTGTGAAACATACACAGTAACAACTGGAAGACTGTCAGAGAGAGATCGCAACAGCCTGTATTAGAACCAAATAGCGTAAACTTCAAGGAACGCGACTTGAAATGTTACAACTTCTGCAGGGAAAATGATCATACAGAATGGAAAGCTCTGACATTGCTTCGAATGTCCGTAATGCTTCACTGCCATCAGCTATCTTTCTAACATCGCTCTTGTTATGGCTAAATGCATGCGTTGCTTCCCAGTCGAACTCCAGTAACGTGACAACGTGTACTGTGTATTTCAGTCGGTGTACGGATAACAGAGGCCCCGGCGTCTGAGTGAGACTCCAGTTTTACGCAAGTAAGTATTCCTGTAACCACAGGAACATTTATACTTCAATAAATTCCCATGAAAGCAGACAACTCTGTGTCAACTGCATTCCCACTTCAAATAATACAACAGTGATTCTACGTACGTGACCTCAGCCGCTGCCAGAAATGCAGCAGCAGCGGTAGCATATCCATCCTGTAGACCAGTTGCTGCAAGTGTAGCCCTTGTACGAAGAAACGTAGTGCTACCTCTGTAAGCAATATCCGCAATTTCATCTACTGCATGGCCCGCCGATGGCCTTCTCATTTGACCACGGGACCCCGGTACAAGTCGGGTACCACTTGTCTCGTCCCACATTCTACGGACGTTTCTGGTATAACACAGATACGAATACACAGTTATACAGTTTGATAAAGGTACAGAATTATTATTATTGTTATTATTACAAATCTGGACGGCACACACAACGGCTGATTAAAGCACAATATCTAAAAATTACGATGCTTCCTATCTGGTTATGTCACCGTCCGCAGCTAAAATGAAAAAAAGAAAAACCACAGCCAAATCTGCTGGGCCGGTTACACACAGCTGATACCATCAGCAGGAACACAAGCAGTCACAAAGTCCACACTATCAAATTAGCACAGCCGGTTACACACAGCTGATATCCATCAGCAGGAACACAAGCAGTCACAAAGTCCACACTATCAAATTTCCGTCCAGTTGGAGCCGCTGATATATGCGGACGGATGGACAGGACAGGCGAAGAGACAGACGGACAAACACGGCGAAAGTAATAGGCGCGTTTTTCGCGACTATGCGAACGCGCCTAAAAATGGGAATACAATGCAGCAGTAGAGTTCACCCTGCAACGTGCCATAACACAAAGCGTGGCAGCAGAGTACAGCTGTGCCCTGTCCTAACCTCGGCGCTATATGCGGCAGATAGCCAACGCCACCCCCGGTACGCACTGCAGCAGGCAGGGCTGGTACCTAGGTCCACAGGGGGTCGTAATCAGAGAACTAATATCGAATAACACTACATAAAACATTAGCTGTGTTCATACACAATAAACATGGTGCAAAAGAGTCAAGTAGCAGGATCTTGATATACAGTATCTCCAGGGCAGCCTACGTACTTAACGAAAGTTCACACATAGTACTGGAACTCTGAATACGCTCCAGTGTGAGAAGTTCCATACTGTGTGTTACATACACAGTCCCGGACACACACTGCTGTGTCCAAACTTCTAAAAGGAATCGTCGTCATTGCAATGTGCCACACAACAGAGTATATATACAAATAAGTACCAGTTGCATAGCGGAGTACCGACGTTGCCGGGAAAAGCATTACGTCGCGCCTCCGCTAGGCCATGCAGAGGGACACCGCGCGTGTGTGAACGTGTCATTCCCGCGCTTCCAGCGGGGTACGAGAGGGGGGCGGGGGGTTGTGCACGTGGGATCCGTGCAACTCCAGATGGGTATGACGCCATCTTGATTCACCCTTGTCAAGTTGAGCGAGCAGTAACGATTCCCTCGCCTCTACCCCTTACATTTCTTATGCCTTGGTTTGTTAAGAACCGCTAAGCATTCTGTACTCAGATCAGTCCACAGAGCGCATTACTACCGTAAATTACTGGGTTTTATTAATTAAGCATTATTATTACATTTGGCATAATTCTGTTAACTTTCAGATTTATGACAGATATAGTTGTCACTGCAACAAGCTATGCCGTCTGTAGAATTCCCAGACACGCTAGCGGTAGTCCCAGCGGGGTGTAAGCGTGTGACGGCCTGCTGGGGGCACTATGGCGATTAACCCCCGTGGCACAGTTAGTAACTCCTGTGTGTGAGTACGCATACTGCAAACAGTGTAACTGAGTGGTACAGTGATCCTACGTTACAGATGTCGCTGACGTCAGTTTCCGGAAGAACTGAATAATTACCATTGGTATGATCTCCCAGAATTTTGCTTTCTTTAAATGTTTCTAGTTTATTTTTCCCCATGTCCTTACCTGTCTGTGAATACTGCACAGTGATAAGCAACAATGTACAAGACACTTGCACATCCGTGTATTCTTCAAACGATACGGGGGTGACAGACATGACACAGGGGGTCAAACAGAACGTCCACTGAATAACCTATATGAAGTGATATGCAGACGAAATTACAAATTCACTTAGTTCTTATAGACAAATAAAATACTCCAAACCCAGTTCTACAGTTACATGAAAAACAACAGCAACAGTTGCAAGTATGTCAGCACTTGTGTACGTTCGTAACAGAAAATGGAAACGTGTTTCACGTAACTCCAGCATAAGGCCCTTTGTAACGATGGCATGGAAGCTTAGCGATGTATGGGCAGCTCCATTGCACGACAGTAAGTACAGGGTTCTAGGTACGGATAATAAATAAACTCAGCTTTATTCTACATTACTGAAGATGTATTCAGACAAAATTCTACAGATGACTATGACAGTTTCATTCAGACATACTTCTATTAACATCTGCACAGCCAGTAACAACACTTACTGTCGCGAAGAAAGACAGATCTACTCGTGACGAAACACACACAATTCTGACACCAAAAACCGCTCTGGTACAGATTTCTGAGACGAACATCCAAACGAACACAGCAACAGCAATTTCAGTATTAAACATGAAAGAATTCTCTGTCAAAATTAAACATTCTCCAGAGGAAAGCACTGAAACAAAAATATCAGAGTCAATCAATTTATAAAGTCTTAAATTCTTAAATACTTTCCAGCTATTCTACAAGTCGAAGCTCATCAGATTTTATCCTTGGACATGCGCTGTTAAAATACCTCAGAATTAATTTTTTTAACTTCTTTAGCGTCGATGTGTCGGGATGACAGGCACCCCAAATTAAAAATTTATATTTCAGAACTCATTTTGGATAGCTACGAATACACACCAGTAGCACACGTAACAATGCAGTGCGTGATTTGACGTTAATTAAAATGGCAGTCACTCGCTTTGTAAGTAGAGGAAGTTTCTTAATCATATATTCAAACGGTCATACGAAGTAAACACATCGCCAATTAGAGGAGTTACGCGATTATTTTAACACAACACTATTATTTTTTCATTAAAAACATGAGTAAACTTCAAAGCAGCCATTACAGAAATGCATCCGCGAATCCCTTAGGATCCGTGGAGCACACAGTGGGAATCACTCAAACAGACCATGAACGTATCTGATACAGTCTGTATATCGTGTCATATGTAATTCAGTTGTTCTCTTCTGCCCCATTAATTTGAACAGAGCAAGCCCAAGCTCCTTTCTGAACAGGTGATAGACGGATTACAACATGGTGGAAACCTACACCGCCATCAATAACTTCTGCTTCTGGTGAGGAAGTTTTATCATCTTGTGGAACACACGCAATGCCGGTAATAACGTGCGCGGGGTCATGGAATTTAAATGTGTATGGAGTCATGGTGCTCCTCCAAACGGTTTGTTTATAAATGACTTTATGCGACTGTGCATTTGGATCAGCATCTACGAATGAACACTGAGAAACAGGAGGCGGTTCTAGCCAACCTAGCCAAACACCAACGGCACGTAGGTGTTGGCGCCAAAACTCAAGTCCTTGTAAGAGGAGTGCAAGCAACCTACGCCAGACGTCACCACTGTTACTTCGATGCTCTTCTGTATTGCCTCTGGAAAAAACAAGCAATAATCGTTTAATAAATACTGATGGGGAACTGCAATTATATTATCTCAACTGCACCTCATGGTACCTACATATGCTGAATTAAATAAAAAGCGAAGTATGGCGCAAGACACACAGACTTTTCTTGTACTTTCACACTTACTGAATTTTGGCACATTTTGTCTATACCAGACTTACACAAATAACATTAATAGATGTGTTCTTGAACAATTTTTAACACCCATCGCTGGCCTCCTGGTGACATCTGCAGCAAATAATCAGTGCGTACAGTAACAGCACTTGCTTGCTGACACACAGGTAGGACAGCGACCAACTGCATCGCATGTTTCGTGCTACAATGACGTCATAACGGTACACACTTCCTTTCCATTCCTTTCCCATTTATGGTACCCATCACTCAGCGCACTGCCACCAAAAGAAGGCCCCTTCGGGTTCATCTAAGCACATTTGAACTGCTTCATCCACAGCCATTCTCAGGGCCAGTTACTATGACCCTACCGTGAATGTAATGTTCCAAAACAAGCTACGGTAAGCTTCGAAATGGGTTCTGTGCTTCCGCCCGTAAAGAAGGATAATCTTAGATGCATAACAAAAACAGGGACAATCTGAACACAGAGACAGCGTTGTGAATACATCTTGGATGCATATGAAAAGCGCGGGCAATCTGAACACAATTACTGCATTCTTAACAGACAAATGTTTGCCCACCTGGACTCCATTATAGCTTTCATTTAGACACATTTTTTGATAGAACCATATACGCTGGCTAAATGACACCAAATATATAGACTTCTGTTCATGTGACTTGATTTACTACCATGCGTATTCAAATTGTTCCAATATTCAGTACACTGCGAGAAGTACTGTAAAACTCACAGTATGGTATACACACATGAACATAACAAGCAACTCGAGCAGATGACGAGCTATTATGCAGCAGTGTGGAAAAACTTAAAACGCTGCATAAATTATACATTAATTGTGAATACAGGTGATACTTACTGATATGGCACCACAGCACCTTCTGAAGCAGTACTTTTGTAAGGCATCAGTGCAGATATGCAAAGCAACAAGAGGTACAGTTGAACTGCCCATGTGTTGTGCAGTCACAGACCTGCAAGTTACAACAGCAGCTCAAGAAATACCAAACAGATAACGCAGTAATACCACAACTCAAACCGCAACCCCACGTTCCTCAGCTGGACCACAATTTTACGATCAAACGCAACTGCAAAATCAGTCATCTGTGGGAAGATCCACACACAGACACCTCAGGAAACTGCGCGTTACGGAATATTTTGGACGAGTGAGTTCCAGTCGCTTTATCTCAAAAATCGGCAACCTTGCAATGGGTATTGGACATAAAAGTTGCATATTTCTCTACAATATTCGTTCTAAATACGTTTCGCTCCGATAAATGTTTGGCCTATAAAATCGCGATGAGCGCGCAAACACGCGTCGGTCATCATGCGACGTGCCCGGTTTGATGTGAAGTTTTAACCGACACTGGAACCGGTCCACACATTCTATTTAGTTGAACGTCACACTATCACATTACTTAAACAATATTCTCACGTGTCCACCAGCTGTTACGTGTGGATGGACGGACAGGCGTGGCGAAGTTAACAGCACCTTCTCTGGGAGTTTCGTTTCGAAAACAAAAAAGAATAAAATAACGGCGGGCCGTGTCTTTGGTATCACGTAGGCACGCTTTTGGCACATGCGGGCCGCTTGTGTAGGTTACACTAATAACGAGATAAACTGAGTCACCCTACTTTACACGAACGCAAGTAACTTGAGACAGATAAAGCACGGGATTGTATTTGGACATTATTCCTTTGCTTTTCCAGTCACCTAACTTGTAACCAACTGCTGCAGCGTAGGGTGAGGCCTTCCGGGCCCTGGAGGTAAAAGGAAACGTTGCGCTTCCGACGTCTCTCCTGGACCTCGGACTTGAGGATGTAGTCAGATGGAAATCGCGGATCTTGGACACTTTATCTTTTCTTTGCCAAACAGGTCAGGCCTCATGCTTGGAACGGCTTTCGTCAGTCGTGACGCCACCTGATAAGGTAGCCGCATTGCCGTCGCATCACGCGGAGCGGTATCAAGGAGAACGATCCTGTCTGTGTCGCAGAACACTGTCGCGGTCGCGTTCAGCGCTCTCACAGTTCTCTTCACACTCCTCTGAAGGCGATACGGAATTCCGTACCTTAGATATATATGAACGGCACGTGAACTCCGTGACTCCTGTTGTAACACGCTACACTCCGCAAACGTGCAAACATAATATTCCATAACATCATGTTTCCTCGGATACATTCGGCAAGCTTTCGTCAATAAGAGTGCTGTACTTACCGCCACGGGCGTCAGCAGCAGCAGACGGTCAGCAATATCCACACTTACCTGCAACAAACAACAAAAAACAGACGCTTAAAAAGATTACTTCTCGACGTGGCTCATTCTCACTGTGACCAAGCTGGCAAAACAGATTACATTATGGTAATACACTACAGTGCGACTGAAACTGTGTTAACACAGTGTCATGCAACACATGGACCGCAAGACTTTACACTGCGGCCCGTGAGTCAATTCTGCCAACGACTTAACAAGCACATCCCTAAAACACTTGAAGCAGCCTTCAACGGTAAACGCTATTCACATTAAAATGATTTGCAATCAAAACCGAAAATTACTAACATAGCAGGGTGATTCACGATTCCTGTCCTAATTCCAGTACTTATATAGCTATCTGACTGCTTTCTTTACAACAGCTGTTCCAAACGACCACTCCCATCCGTCGTAACTTCCCCACGCTGCCTGAAGCTCCTCCACCCTGTTTCCGCAAATCCAATCAACATCGCTCCAGATATCGTCTGGGCCCGGGTCTTCAAAATTACGTTTCGGCAACACGGACTGCGGGCAGAGTCCTTGCAAGGTTGTTTATAAGGTAAGTTCCGAAATTTTATTTTCATTTTGTAAGGCTTAAAAGGTCTAAACTTCATGAGTGAACAGGCGAAGAACTATCTGACACGGGCGTTCGTCGTTAATTGATGCGCACTTCACACAAAATTCTTTTCACCTCTGAAGACGAGTCAGCGGTATCAAGTACTTATCCAACACCAACCTTACATTTATGTTCGTAACTGTACATTTCATCCCGAGGTTGGACCCAGTTTTATAACGGACTAATGATGGTAAGTCGCTTATCGACAATGTGGAGACGTCACACATCAACTGCTAAGCTCACTTTGCTGTAAGACGTCCGAAAGGGTGTGGCTTCGGAAAGACAGGAAAAATGTATCGATACTGTTCTACATTGCAACCGACGGGCACAAACTGTACCGGCGCACATCAACATTCTATAGACCGCACAATTCTCCAAATTCATTTTACTTACAATTATTTCACACAAGCTGCTGATGTGTGTTTAACTGTACGAAGTGTTGCACATTAAATGGGCAACTTCCAAACAGTTATCTCCTGTTCACACTATCTGCCCCGCTATCTCGCAGTGTTACACCAAATATGGGCGACTGACGAGGAATACAGATAATAGCGTCCACAGATTAGATACGTCGCAAAAAATGCTGTTGGCTGCCAGCTCAGCTCCACATGCAGACAGTGCTAACATGTCTCCGTGCGACAGCATCAAGGCTATCATTAACCCTTTTCCGCAAGCATGTATGTGGCGCGATAAAAAGTGGCGCGTCCGAAGAGAAGCATTTTCTACGATCGCGTTTGTGGCGCTTTAGCGTGTCCGTGTGGCGCACAATCGTTTCCTTTATCAGCTCCGGTCCTGAAATGGAGTTTGAAGAGGAAGTTGTCTTTGGCGTCTTCGCCCTTCTGGAATGTTACGCAGCGTTGACTGGTACCTGGTTACCGACGTTTCAGGACAGCCTATCGGTCCCATTTTTAACGGTCTTGCACTGCTTGACCGTCGAAGATGGGACCGACAGGCTGTCCCGAAACGTCGGTAACTACCAATCAACGCTGCGTAACATCCCACAAGAGTGAAGACCCCCTTTAAACACGGCGGCGGAAGCCTGAAATCACGCGAAGTTGTCCGTACTCTGTCACTGCATAAGAAATTAAAGAGTAAGAAAAGAAGCGCACATTCTGGACAGATCTCCGCTGAATTCGAGGCGGCAACGTGGTCCATTTTACACCGTACATAAATGACACTTTGTCTTTTCCCCCTTATACCTACTGCAGCACATACCTGAACGGGGCTTGAACAGTTCAGTGCCAGAGTTATGATCCATTATGTACAAATAAACACTCTTACAATGAACAGCTGACCACACGGACGTAGACTGTTTATATAAGTGGCGTGAATACACATGCTCGTGGAAACGGCAACATTAGCGACAAAGTGTGGCCAGCTGTGGCACGTCAGATTTGTGGCGTTACTGGTAGCGTTTGAAGCACTTCTACGTGGAAACATGCCCGTCGTAGCCAACGGTTCGCTAAGTCGCGCCACTCTTTGTGACGCCACAAATACGCTAGCATAAAAGGGCGTATATTTCGGGAGCACCTTGCAGGCAATTCATCTATTAGGCAAATCTGAGTACTTGCAAGGAAAAGTAGGTGTGCCGATGGGTGACGTCACATACAATAGTACGCGCTACGAAAGTATGATATACTGCACAGACGACATCCATTTAGAGATGTGATTTCAGGATATTCTCGAGAGAATGTTCTCCGAGAACGAGAACATTGTGGCAATATTCTCCGAAAGATTATTGTCCGACAATATTTGAGAATTTTCTCAAAAACAGAATGCTTGAATCTTCCTGAGCATTTCAAAGCTTTGGAGAACTTTCCAAGACCTTACTGTCAATCTGTACCCATCTCGTGTGTAACCGCCGCATTCTTGACACTATCCTGCGGCTGCCGTAGCGGCACAGCTACTCGTACAATGTCGGGCAAATCGACTGTTCATGAACAGCTCCTGTGGTCCCCAATGAACAACTTTGCGATGCGAATGCAATGACCTTACACTAGCGGAGAGGAGGCAGTAGCACTAAGGCATTGGTAGATTAAACTAATCTTTTTTGGCGCTCTTGTCTGGTGCTATGATGCAGAGATGTAGTGTCAAAAATCACTGTGTTTATTTCACCTTGCACTACTTCCAGAGTGTATTTCAAGGCACAGTTGCGACAATGCTTAGCACTCGGAAAATTTCCCGAGTAGTAGCTTGCCACAGAACATGTCGGCTCCACTTGACTGTAAGATAGCGAGAATACCCTTGCCTTCCCTGACGCGTACTGCAAGTACAGCGGGACAGGATACGTGAAAAATACAACAAAAATGAAAAAGCATTTTGTCAGTTGCTATATAAAAGTAAATACTGCAACTCCGGTGTGTGCGCGAAGTGAAGCAGCAAGCGAGCCATCAACTTCTGCTACCGTTCTACGGCTCAGAATTAGCAAAAGTAGCAGTTTCTGTACCAAGCAAGCCTCCTACTTCAGAAGCTACGGAAAGACGTTTCAGTACATAAAGCAGTGTACATACCGCCCGCCAAAAGAAACGGAGTAACTCAAGAAAGACCTGGCAAAACCTGCATAGCTCACAATGCGAAACTTTTAAGAAATGCTGGTGAAAACCCGTCCGTCCAAACAAACTGGACATCGCCCGCCGGGGGTGGACAGTGTCAAGAACAAGAACGGGAAGGAAATGAGAACGAAAAAGAGCCTGAAGAACACGACGCAGCTACAACGCAGACGACATGCAGGGAGTTTCGAAAATAATTACGTTCTTCTTTCTGAAATACTCTGAAATATGGCGGTGTGTCCACAAAATGTAACTGTGCAATGGGTGTAAGTGTAAAAGTAACTTATCGACGTCATGAAGGCACTAAACAAATTAAACAAGGTTATCACAGTATATAATCTTCTTTTTCCTCCTCCTCCTCCTCCTCTTCGATCTGTTGTACCTTTACCGACATCCCTTTGTGTTGCTCAGGCCCATCAAGATAGGGGAGATCTTTACAGAATACATCAGTAATAAAGCATGACGAGTTACCTTCCTACGTGTTTTCTGATAGGGAAACAGGAAATTCTCAGAAATTCTCGGGTCAGAGAAAATTGCCCAGAATATTCTTGCCAAAGATTATTCTCGAGAACTTTACATAACTAATGGGGGCCGGAGCCACAACTCCGTGCATCGGTTGACCTTCGCTGTAGATGGACGTCAGCCACATACGTCACGTCCGGCACCTCTAATCCTGCGCAAAAAGCTCACGGCACCGGCTGGGTGGCGGCCGGGATAGCTCACTCGGCATTGCGACTCGCTACGGCAGACACAGCCCGCAGATCTCATGCCGGTCGGGGGGAGACCTTCAGCGATCGTCCAGCCTCGTGCACAAGGGGTACCGGGTCCTTCCCTGGACTAAAGCGGCCAGGTAGAGGTGCTAAACTCCTTCTAGTACCAAGGGTCCTGAATCGGTTGCACTTATACCTCCGCCTCCCCTCTGTGCCTGCACAGGCACGTCATGGGGACCTTTACCTTTACCTTTACATTTACCTGTTGGGCAGGAGGCCGGCTGGAGCCCACATACAGCATGGACACTCTCTCGCCCCTGCCTAGATCCGAACTCATATTCTTCGGTCGTTCAGACAGTTGACTTGTCACTATACTACCTGAGCTACAACGGTTCCATCAGTTAAGTATCTACACAATGCCCCTACATATTCTGCTCCTGGCGCAGCGACTTACCTGTCATTACGATCTGTTTAGCCAAATTCTACGTCTGAAGAAGGCCGGGATTTACTAGTTGCGGTCCGCAGTCACTTTTCAGTTAAGGGCTATATACGAGTTGCGTCCCACGCTTCTGGAGTGAAGATGGAGCCCGTTAAAGTTGATCATGTGATACGCAGTGAAAAAAGGGAAAGATGTCCTTGCGATTAAGCACTTCAAGTTCCGTTACCAAAAATCCGTGCTGAGAATATGGAACGATGGCGCTGTACTAATAAAAAATGTAAATGCTACATACAGTGCAATGAATGTCGAGTGATTTTCGGAGGGAATGTGAGACACAACCATGATAAAGACAGCGAAGCCTGCTTAACCGGACAGATATTACATAATTCTGTCAAAAGGTAAGCAGCACAGGGGTTGTGTGAAAGGCCGCGCAAACCGATTCACTAAGAACTGTAAGGCCAGGACTTGGATACTCTCCCTTACCAAGACACACGGAACATAAGGGGCACAGTCACCATGTCAGCTGCTCCCAGCTGCTTCCTCTCCCAGCAAATACTGAAGAAACTCGAGAAGCGTTAGGTTAGGTTGGGTTAGGTTGGGTTAGGTTGGCTTAGGCTGGGTTAGGTTTTTTGCCCCTCAAGTAGATTGTTAAGCATTTCGTGAAAGTTGAATAATCTGAACTTTTGGCCTGCTCTCGCTTAATTTGACCCACTGTATAGCGCCGCAGACGGACATCGAACCAAGGCGCCCTGGACCCGATACCACACTACAGCCATTCGATTTTCCTCAGCCGCAGGGATGCAACTCATACACTTTTTTGACCGCTGAAAGCAACTCGTACGTCCACACAGAAGGCCATGAGCAAACAGACATTCTTTTATTTCAGTGCAGCATCGGCCACTTTATATGAAGACCAACGTATGTCTTATTGTTGCTAGCAATATACATTTGCCATAAACGCTTTGCAGTGCAACACTCAATATTTTTATGCAGTTGACAGTGACATGCAGCTCAACAACACACAGAATGCATTGTTGTGTTTCCACTGCAACAATGGCTACGCGAAAGCGGCATAACGTTACGGCGCGGTTACACGTGACAGTAACTGTCGCCAGTCCTGTTGAGAGTATCTCACGATGTGTATCCCCAGCGTTACGTTACACGTGACAGTAAACTGTCGCCAGTCCTGTTGAGAGTATCTCGCGACGTGTATCCCCAGCGTTATGTTGCACGTGACAGTAAACTGTCGCCAGTGCTGTTGAGAGTATCTCGCGATGTGTATCCCCAGCGTTACGTTACACGTGAGAGCAAACTGTCCTGTTGAGAGTATCTCGCGACGTGTATCCCCAGCGTTACGTTACACGTGACAGTAAACTGTCCTGTTGAGAGTATCTCGCGATGTGTATCCCCAGCGTTACGTTACACCTACACTGCCACACCGACGTATTACAAAGCATTCTGCAGGTAAGGCAGTAAATACTTAGCCACTATTTCTGTACATCGTTTCGTTGATTCTGTTCACATTCGATATGGCAGACTTGTAACTAGAACCTCTCAACTAGCTCCGATTTTCATTTCCGCCGTACTCATTTAGTAATAAATCCACAGTTACAGCAGGCCAGAAGCGAGTTCTTCCGTGTAATAATGCACAATAATTTTCGTAAAAATTTCGCGTGATATATATTTACATTACGCTTTGCTTCTGTAACATAACTGCTTTTAAAATCAGAAGGAAGGAAGGAAGTTAAGGTGCTGGAGTTTTACCTTCAGCCAGATACCAGTACCATCCTGACCGCACAACAGCTATCCCAGACCTTACGTAAGCATCACGCCATAAACACGTGCGGCGGAACAGAAACGTGCGGTTTGTTCCAACAAGCACTTTCGGATGCGAACATGTTCCAATTCATGAATCACTCTATGCGCATGCGTTACCAGTGGATGAGTTCGCATCCCGTTTGTGTTGGAACGACTTGGATGCGTACATGCATCGAATGAGGGTTGAATCACCATCAGTCAGCAACTGGCTTGTGCAGTGTAAGAGAATTCGCCTCCGTGTGTGTCACGCCAAAAACAAAGAAACAAGAACGAAATTCAAGTGTCCAGAATGCAATGTAGGGTTGTGTGCTTCCCCATGTTTCGAGGTACATCACACCAAACTGCATTACTGAGAACCAGCTGACACTAAAGTGGAAAGGCAGACACACAAATGTACGTACATATTGCCGCTGTAATTACTGAACTGAAATTTTTCCGCAGCGTTTCCTTCATGAAATAATGGGGGTGAAGGGGGTGTGGATTTTACATGAAGGGGTTCACGAAGGAACAGAGACTTGTGGGAAGGTCCTTCCTGTGTGTGTATTTGCTTCACTTAGCCGATATGATGAAGCAACAAGCGTGGAGACCTCTGTAAATAATCGGTGACCGCTGGTAAAATCTTAAGATTTTTAGTAAGAAAAATTAAACCTCACCGGTGATAATTTTATGTAGAATTAAATTTAACACAATCTGTTACGCCTATACAAGCCTTCTAGATAAATATTGCGAAAAAGAGACGTGTTATTACACATGCAGAAAATTTTAAAAAAGATATGGCGTTGCGGGAAGTTTTCGGTTTCGGCCGTTGTGGGCATTTAAATTACTGGGACAGTAACTTGTATTTCCACCAACTCGTTCACAGATTAAAATAAAATGTATAGAAAACTTCATGGAGTTCCCGACATGTTTCGGTGTGCTGAACACACCATCTTCAGGGAAACACGCTGAACACTGAACACTGTTTCCCTGAACATGGTATGCTTTTGTGAAGTTTTGTACATACTTTATTTTAATTTTGTGTAATACTTGGTGAAAATACATGTTGCAATGGTACGCACACGGTATGGACAACTTTAAATTTACTGGGATAGTGTTTTTCCGTTCGGCCGTAAATGGTTAATACCCAAGTAATTTTCATTTTTTCTGTTTCTAATTTCATGCGGGCAAACACAACTTATTTTTCTCAGCACTTATTACTACGCTGCTACATGCTTCGGTCTAAGTGGCCATCATCAGGCACACAAATAAAAAAGAAAGGTGTTTAAGGTAAAGGCCTCTCCCTTTTACATAGAAGTGGGTTACTTACAGTGTATGGATCCTAATTAAGAAAAAAAGCTGTGTTTGCGTGTATCAAATTAGAAGCAATATTATATAAAGACAACGGGATGGGAAAACTAAAAATTCATTTTTTTCCTTGGCGTATCCAACTGCAGCTCCAAGTTCTCCGCTACACTAGATTCAAAACACATATAGTCACTATCGCCTTGCAGGTCTCTCATTTTTAGTCCGTTATTTTGCGCTTAGTATACAGTAAGCTCTCAGTGGACTTCTCTCACATCCCACCTATTGCCTAGCTCGTTCATGCTACTGCGCGCACGTCTTGACAAATATCCCCTAGTTACAGGCACAAGAATAGTCCAGTCAAGGTCAAGCGGCTATCTCACACCCGCCCTCCCCGCCATGGTGTTGTTGCCAGTTCTTCCTCCGAGGCGCAGCTCCTCGTTTAGTTGCACGCTGTCTGTCGAAAGACCGCCGTAGACCTGGCAACACTGCGTGCATAGGCAGTGACCTTGATGGGACTATTTTCGTGTCGACCACTTTATCAAGATTCACGTACGGATTTGACTATCCCAACACCAGTTCAAGTACTAGTCCGCATCGTGTGGAACATCTTGTTTACAAATTTCACTGCGTAGTTCACCCTGTGCATTTTTATGGAATTATTAACGAGAAAAGTACCAACAGTAATGCACAAATTTAATATATGTGACACAAAGACTTTAAGAGGTTTTCCTTCCACTCCAACATGTTTAGGTGGCGTATATACCACCATCATCAGGGAGAAAGTTACACCGAAAGCTGGCACACCACTGCTGAGGTAAAGCCCTTCTTGTTACGTACACATCGTCGGAGTCACACGACAGAAACTCGTGTCCACAAAGCACCGCCAGCGCTGTATACGCACTGCGGAAGTCTTGCTGACAGTTCCAGTCCGAGTTCACAGTTCGCTGGAAATCCATATTACGCAGACACACGACAGTACAACCCCCGTACTGCAGCGTGTTGGAACAAACCTGTACCGCTCTTCATCTGCTGACCTTCGCACTACATGGAAGTCAGTGGTCTATATCGCACCCGGCACCTCCACTCCTGTGCAAAATGTCCCCGGTACCTCTTGGGTGGCGGCCGGAATAGCATAGGCCAATGCTGCCCAACATTTTACTCGCGGACCCCCTTTTGGCTTCGAAAAATAACCACGGATCCTCACATCCTTGCTCATGTAAATACAGACTGTCCGGATGACAGGCATCCAAAATTAAAAATTTACTTCTCAGAACTGACTTTAGATAGCTATGAATACACACCGGTAGCACGCGTAACAATGCACTGCATGATTTGACCTTAAAATGAGTGTCGCCCGCTTCGTGGGTACAGGACATTTCTCAATTAGATGTTCTAACGGTCATGCGAAATAAACACATCGCCAATTAAAGATCTTCCGCGATTATTTTTAACAAAACATTATATATCTATTTAATTTAAAAAACAAGCAACCTTCAAAGTAGCTATTACAGAAATGTATCAACAGATCCCCCGGCCATTGGTCGCAGATCCCTGGCATAGTCAGCACAGCGACTCGCTACGGGCTGGAGAGTCCGCGGATCGAATATCGATGGGGACGAGATTTTCGGTGCCCGTCCAGCCCACCTGCACAAGGTGTACCGGGTCTTTCCCTGGAGTAAAGCGGCCGGGGTGTGGTGCTGACCCACTTCTAGTACCAAGGTCACGAATTGGATCCAGCTATACCTCCACCCCCCCCCCCCCCGTGCCAGCACAGGCACGTCCTGGGGGCGCCTTTACCTTCACCTGTTGGGCAAAAGATGCGGCCGCTCTTACACCTGCCTAGATTCAAACCCGGATTCTTCAGTCGTTTATACTGTTGAGTTGTCACTATACTCTCTGAGCTACAACGGTTCCAACAGTTAAGTATCTATACAATACCTCTACACATTCTGCTTACCGCGATGACGTCAATGTTCGCACACATTTGGTTCGACAAACGGGGGAGGGATTTGACGCGCGCGCGCGCGCGCGCGCGTGTGTGTGTGTGTGTGTGTGTGTGTGTGTGAAATAATAAAAACAATGTGTAGCGATATTCAAGTCAAAGAGTGAAAAAATGAGAGAAAATAAACGTCTACTCTTATACTGGAATATAAAACAAGTGGGGACGAGAATTGCTTATAGATAGATGTAATTTGAATGAGACAGTAGAGTTATCATGGTCTAAACTGGGAATTTGGAAACGATCAGGTACAAGGAGAGATGCAACGAGTACAAGAATGTGATACATACATGACTAAAATGGGAAGACACACAGAGATGGAAAGAACAAGCTTCGAGCGATAAATGACTAGATGGCTAAGCATAAATGAAGAAACAGGGCATACGAAAATAATGTTATAGAGGAATTATTTTGCACAAATTAAAATGCAAGTGGGAAAACGAAGTGAAAAAAAGGCAATGTACTATGAACGTAGAATTGAAGTGCGTTCGCGTACCCACTGTTTCGGTGGGAAAAAAAAAACAATAAGTATTAAATATCGTGTGTGTGTGTGTGTGTGTGTGTGTGTGTGTGTGTGTGTGTGTGTGTNTGTGTGTGTGTGTGTGTGTGTGTGTGTGTGTGTGTGTGTGTGTGTGTGTGTGTGTGTATTCTTGCCTTAGATATCCGGCACACACAGCGCGTGCGCAGTATTATACTGTCATCTGTTGCTTGCCTGGCTCTACATTTTTCCACATTATCTCACAAACGGCATGATTGTCTGAAAAAGGTTACTGAACAAAAAATGAGTTTTGACTTTACCTACAAATTTTGTCTAAAATATTTCTCATTATAAGAAGAATTCAGAGAGATATTAAAATAAATTTACATAGGTCTTCATGTAAAGTACCCGCTATCATTATGAGATTTTAATCAAACTTGAATTTTCTCGGCAGATTTTCGAAAAATCCTCAAACATCAAATATCAAGAAAATCCGCCCAGTGGGAGAAGAGTTGTTGCATGCGGACAGAAGGACTGTAGGACAGACGGACTTGACGAAATAAGTAGACCCTTTTCGCAATGTTGCGAATACGCCTATAAACGGTGCAAGGTTTAAAGGAAATAAGAGGGGAGGAATTTAAAATAGAAATGTTTAATTACACAGAAACACTCCGAGATCAGAACATGTCAGAACACATTAAATAGTACAGACAAAGTTTAGTCATTAGTAATAAAAATAACGGACATACACTGATAAAAGACCGGTGTTGTCGGCTACAGCCATAGATACGTACTGCACATGAAACTCAAGTAATAAATGTGGTTTGATAGCGGTATGGTACATCAAACTTTAAATCAATAACGGCAATCATATTTTTAGGCATTACCAATTAGATCCGCTTAAGAAAATAGAAAACAGAAGACTTCCTGTCTCCGTCGTTTGTTTGCCCATTTTTTTAACAATGAAGGTACAGCTTCAAAGACGCAGCTTCCACTGTCGCGCACTGCGTGTATCCGTGGCACTGCGTCAGAGCGACAAGAACTGCGCACACATACCGCGCATCATACATCATACATTAGATATGTACAAGCACACCATTTTATCTGACAACTAACACCTATCGTACCCACCGCTTCTCCGTCGCTCACATGGGCGGGCGGCTGAGTAGGCTACGTTCGTACCATAAACGAACCTGCACTTAATCGTGAGTGGACAAGCACAAGTACGTAAACGGGGCTGCCCTTCGTTGCTGCATGTAGCGGGCGGGCGTGTAAAAGGGACGTTGTGGTAGGTAGCAGCGACCGAGCTTGTTTGTCCGCTGCTTTCTGGTCGCTCGTTGAGGCTGCAGTCAAAATAACTGCGGGTGAGAGAAGCGGGCAGACTGCAAAAACCGAATCTTCCTTTACTGGTAGCCTCAATGCACAAACGCTGACATGACGGGCTCACAGCGGTCAGTAAGCCTGTTACGGGTCTTCACACCGACCTGGCCGCTAGACGGACATCAGCACCTCAGCGGAACTTAACTCTCCTCTTGCCTCAAGCGGCAGTCTGTTCAGCCGATTACACAATGTCGGAACCCACAGGGCCGCATATCTGACCGCGTTCTTAGGTTTGGAACAAAACGTGCTGTTCATTAATTAAAATGCCATACACAGTTAATCTTTTAATATTCATTCATTAATGATATACAGTATATGACGTACACATTTTTATTATAAATTACACACCTTAACTTGTCCCAAAATTTATCATCAGACAAACCTCAAATGCAATAACTTTCTCAGACAATTTTTCTGACGGGTTATTAACATGTATCTCAAATACTGGCATGATCCATACACAGTCCATCACAAAGATATGCTGATAATAACGTATGCCAATTTTATACAGAAAGTGATATAAAAATGCACAATATACAAAGACACTTAACGTAATCGAAACCTAAGTCTTCCTTACTTCATGGAGTACGAGTCTAACAAACGTGTGCACCCAGCATGTTCTACTGGGGTGAGGGGGCGGGGGGAGGGGTGGTGACTAGGAGACTACATCTGATGCGGGCGAAAGTGTTCTCAGACCACGTTCTGTACGTTGACATTGTTGGCCTGCGCCCCTACTGCTTGTCACTGTGACCCCACCGTTTGGCCAAGACGGTCAAAATTCCTTCTTGGTTTAGAGAATGCAGTATCATTGAAGCTGTCGCCAGCTGTATGTTTAACGACAAAATGGTCGTTTACACACCATTTCCTTGTAACTGTACAGGCTACGATTTTCAACTTTAAAACGAAAAAGAAAACGATTTCAAAGTCGCCATGCAGTCTCTGTGCTTCTGATGACGTGGAACAAGAATACAGTTTCCTGCAAATGCCCTACCGTTCCGTGTAGAACGGGAGGCATATCGCTCACGAGACAGCAACTTGTGGTAACCCAACGACACAAAGTGTTACAGGAGAGAAAAAACCAGACGGATCCTTAAGAAGCCAACACGTAAGCACGTTATGTTTTCGTGAAAATATAACGAGAACAATTTTTTTCCCCAGACACAACATTCTGACAGAAGATGTCTTTGTAACCCAACTGTCTTAGTAATACGGGAATCTCAGTTTGACGAATTGTGTGGGCTACGACAAAGTGCTGTTTCATGAGCGGTACGTTACAAACGTCTCAGTTTCCTAAATTTCATAAATGGCACTAGAAACATCCATGACAAACGTCTCGAGTATGGATACAGGAAGGAATACAACACGTTACAGACAGAGGGCTGTGTACCTGTTCTGATCACTCTGCGGACGGTCCCGTTGTGCACGGTTTTCCACAAACCACAACGCGACACGCCCAATCGCCTTCCTCTAATGGTGTCAGATGGATTGTAACAGAGCTGAAGTTGATGCCCCCTTCAATCACTTCAGCTTCAGGAGACTGAATATATGGGCCCACAGGAGCGCACGAAATCCCAGTGATTGTATATCCTGGCTTGCTGCATTTGAAATCATACGGCTCCCGCGACTGACGGATAATGATCTCATCGAACAAGACTCCAGGGTTCTGGTTAAAGCCACACAGAGGTTTTGAAAAAGGGACGCACTTCGAGCCTTTCCACAGATCTCTAACACCCGGCCTGCAAAAACACGTGATCACTTATGAAGCCGCCTTACACATTTGCATGACTAGGACCACACAGCGTAAACGAACCACATTTAATAATGGGCTAACCATGTTCTCCAGTACGTCACTGCAGTCACCACAAAACCAGATGTGTGTTCCGCAAGTCATCAAGTTTTGCCGTTGCTGGTTCAGTGACGGGGTGAACTTAAAAACTACAGCACCACAATTACAGCTACATAAATTAAAATTAAAATCACAATGAAATGACAGGCATTCACAATTCAAAATTCGCACCACTTCTTTGTTTCTTATTACTAACAACATGTATACCTGATCTGCTTCAGCAGAACCAGCACCAAAGATGTGACACATGTGCCACCACATACGGCACAACACGACAAGACTGATTTCGAACTGTGTACTTTAAATTGCAGGTCCGGACTAAACTGTGACAACAGCAACGACAGACACACCAATGCAACTTCATCACGACACCTGATGCAACAGGTTACACCCTGTCTCTGTCACATACCATTTGTAACCTTGCAGCCACAAGGCCGTTCACGAAGCAGACCATGCAGCGAAGATGCACACAATTGGAAACAAAATTCAAATCTGTTCATATTTTACGACTGCTTCGTATCATACAATGCAGAAATTAAGAACACACAGCACCAGGCCACCAACACACAAACACAGCATTTTACCAATGGCACTACTGCTCCCGTACAAGCAGGGGCCTCGACAAGAAGTTCTCTGCCTTCGCTTGGCGTAATCTCTCACTGGGAGGCTGGGAAGAGGTGGCAGGTACTATGTCTCATTGGCATAATTTAGTTCAAGCTTTTGTTGTTAATTTGTGTCGTTATCGTCCGTTATTGCGAAGCCGTTCCGATCTGTCCCGGGAGGACAGTCGCGGTGGCGGCCACAGGGTGTTTTCTTGTCCCCAAGGTGTCGTGCGTCTCATGACTTCAACTCCGGAATTACCACTTCGCCTCTCCTTACACCAGCATCAGACGGAGAGTGGTCAGTAGCCTTATGTGTGCAATCGTACCTTCACCGGACACGAACGCATGCAGAACCTAGTTGTGTGGAAGCAAGCGCGGCGATGGCAGCCCTGTGTGTGCAGTCTGTGTCACGATTCGGGTCCAAACAGTAAACTACACACTACAATCGCTCACCATTCGACCCATGTGTTACTGCATCACGGCACTTGGTGGAAATGGCAGCGCAACAACAAGTGCAGGGCACAAAACAAAAGTTTTACTCTTGTCTTACTGTAACAAGCATTCGTTCCTAAGACAATCAGAATTTTTTCAAGCTTAACACATCGTGCCGTGCATTCGGCACAGGCTGCGGGATTCTTCTAAAAAAGAAGATCACCGGTTCGTAGGTATGTGAAACGTAAAGTTCATGGGTCTGGCCCGTGCAGCTCCAATAAAAGGTTCCGTTTGCCGCTCAGTCTATTCAAGTACAATAACACCCCCCCAGATTGACAATCGCAGCTTCTGCTTTAGGATTTCGTATCGACGTGTGAGTCGACACAAAGTACAACTGCCCAGCAACACAGAAACATAATTTATGAATCGAAACGGAAGGCGGCGCAAGCAAACACGGTCACAAAGGCGTACTGGCAGGTCATTAATTGTCCACCTGCGGTACGCTAATTGAATGATCCAAGAGTTTCGCAGGGAACAATGTAACAGCCGAAACTGGCGAGTAAATGCAGTGCTCTAGAGCGGGAAACGAAAAATTTATTTATACCATTAAATTAGAATGTCATGAAAATTATCGAACTGATAAATAGTAGCCAAGCCCAAACCAAATTGCTGCCATATTCAGACATGTCGCGATCATTATTATTATTATTATTATTAAAACTTTTCCTAATTTTTTCAGGTATAACTATTACAACATGCTTCGCCTTTCGTCTCCAGAAGTCACTCATATTCACTTCATACTTGATACTTATACTCACTCACTCACTCACTCACTCACTCACTCACTCACTCACTCCATGCAGCAGAGTCCTTCCTGAGAAACTAACACTTCCTCAGCTAGTCAAGATATTCCCCTCATTTTACGGAACCCGAAGGTACGCTACCGCGTTAAGTGGGTCCCCATCACTACAGCAAGGCGCGTACGCAGTTTGCGGATGCACGAACGGCTTCCAGCAAACATATTGAATAAGCGGTAGCCGACAGCCGCCAAGGGGTGGTCCTTCAGACATGGGGTTGTGCGAGGTGTTAACAACACCCCACCGTAAACACGTACGATGTTAATGAAACATTTGACAAAGGCCTCGGCCTTGATACATAAATTAGTCCCTTTCTGCATTCCGCATCTGTTCGCAATTTCTTACTCATTAACCCCCATGCCAGTTACAACCCCCCTCCCCCCGTGTAAGCAGACACATTCCTCTATACCTAACCTCAACTGGCTATTCATCAGGTTGGATGTTCCTATTCGTTCTCCATTACATTATGAATGATCAAAGTGACCAAACACACGTCTGACAACGATTATTTCACTGCATCGCTCGGACACAGTGGATGTGACGGCACTATGCTACGAGCAACACAGTTCAAGGCCTTGATGTTACTACTGATAGTGGGGAGCCTACGTCATATCTCTGTACTGCGCCAGTTACGCACGGAATAAACATGCGGCACCACAGCAGGGGTCTCCACCCAACAACACTGGAAGTGGCTGCGAGGCATGTTTGGAGACAGACTTTACACACACACACACACACACACACACACACACACACACACACACACACACACACACACATATCTCATACCTTAAATTTTATGCAATAAGATACTGGATTTCATCATAAATAATTTAAACTATAAAATCAGTGACTATGGCTGTAATATATGTACATTCTACCATTCACTAACAAGCTGCACGCTGCGTACGTCTATAGAATCGTTGTGCAGTAGTTTGTAATAATAGACTTCTATAGGGAAAACATCTCCATGGAATATTTAGATTATTAAGTTCATGAAATTACTTCGATGTGCCTCACGAACATCCTGTATAATAAAGATCGGTTTATGGCAATTCCCCAATCGCCTAATTTACGCACATGGTACCGAACTCCCCTCACAACTGAGACGTACACATTCCAAACAGCCACTACAGAGTGATGTCATGCCCAATCCAGACAGTATCAATTTACAGGCGTCATACTTAACACCGGTGCCAGTTGCATCCAGAAACTCCCCATGGTCATTGTTCAAGGGTAACGCAGCGAATTTTGGGAACATTATCCACTTTTTAAACTGTAGAAAACACTTATAATTTGATCCGTAATGTATGGAAACATGATGCAACAGTCAGTATGTATTGGAACTTCGCTGTTGCTGACATACAAAGGCTGTAACCTTGTAATGGAATGTGTAAGGAATCTGTTGAAGAGTTAGATACTGGAAACTGTATCGCCTAGACCGAGGTCAGACAAACGGCGTGATGCAAAATCAGCAAGAATATTGTTTTCGTGGGGAATAAAAAATGTTGTAAGGAAATACGGCGACAGGACATAAGCATTTAGGTACATAACCATCAGAAAGTTGGACAGTTGGGACTCTGACCGCCCGTATTCTGCGGTACTTTTGAGGTGTACTTCGAGCGAGAATCGACTAAACGCCCTTATCTTGAGGTGACATACTGTCACAGGCATCAAGTACAACGCCGCACTGACGGTTTACGCCGTAATGGCGCACCTGCAAGGTAGGAGGGTTTTATCTCTGAATATAACCAAGGTCTATGGTGGTTCTAGTTATGATGTGGACATCGACTAGGGAATTTTTGGATTAATATCTCAAGTAACCACGTTCCTGACTTTAATTATGTATCATTTTTAGTAATATACTTTCTTTGGGAATTTAACTTTATTTACGGTTATTCATTGTCTCTCTGAACCCCATGCCTTCGAGCCCCAAAGAAGGGTGGTTAGTAGGGTCTGATCTCTCGTAGACCCTGCATTCTTTATGTATTTATACGAGGAATGGTGGCACGCTACCGGATGGGCTCCCCGAACTTAGATTTCCAGAGCCTAATTCTAGACCCCATAGCGGCGCAAGGTCTGATGTTCCAATATCAGCTCCAGGTGCTCGAAGGTGCGTCGCTCGGCCGCGCAGACAAAACCGCTTGTGGAACAGAGCTATACGGGCTCTCAGCAGCGCCGCTCGGTGGCGCAGGTAAAATTGCTTGTCGAAAACAGCTGCAGGGGACCCTCAGAAATAAGTGTCTCTCCACGTCACTTATAATTCACTTGATAATGCTGATGTCTTGAATGTAACCATGCGGCTTTCAATGTTTAACATCTAAACCATACAGGCTTGCCTAAATTCGTGATCGTGCCAGTATATTCTCTAGCGACGCTCATTAAAAACACATTTTCGTTTGGATAAAACTATAACAGTATTTGTAAAATGATACACCATATTAACCACTGTACCAAGACTACTGAATTCCGTTCCATCTGTACAGTAGTGACACACAGCGGAATCCACCAAGTTAAAAGTGCTGCACAGTTCCTACAAATCCATACATTCATTTGTATTCGCGCTAAACTTTTCCGTTACTTATCGGAAAGCATTTATTTACACTCTGTATCCATGTGGTCACAAAACACATCTCGCTTCACACACTTACCCATCTCCCTACGTGAAAACATGTATCAAGCACCAAGCACGGTGCCTACTGCAGTCTGTGCACCGTATAATTCGGTTCAACACTACGGCAGTGCATTTGGTCCGCCTTCTTTGTACGCGTTTCGTATGACTGCCAGAACAATATGACAGAAACAATTTCCAAAAATATCATTAAAAAATGTGTCTTGGCAATGGAAAGACACCGATTTTCGTAATTTGGAATGGAATTTGTAAGAATCAACTTCAGGCTTAAAAGAACAGAGACTGAAATTTGTTGCGTGAAAAGGCAGCAAGTACTGTAGAATACACGATTTGACATTGGCGTTCTTCGTTGCATCGTGCGCACCTGATACAATATTCCTTCCACCTCTGCATCTGATCCTATGCGATTAACTGTTTGACGGAACATGAAACATACCTTTTTCGTAACAGGACATTTCATTCCAAGCGTCGAATGAAGTTTTGTAACGGACGAACGTCCAATCAGAGGCTGACACTATGGAGCGCGTTACATCAAATACAAAGCTTGTCTTCAGTTAAGACTTAGGCCACAAAGTGTCCTTTTGAAATACAAGGAAAACTAGTATGCTGGTGCCCGGCGACCCGGGCAGTATAGGAATACACATTTACGTATTTACCGTGGAGTCCCAGCAACCCGTGGGGGCAAGGCACACTTCATGTACGCAGTTACTGTGGACACCCCACGGTCCCAGCAGGGAAGACACACCCATTTACTTAGTTACATTTGAAACCTCGCGACTCGTGGGGGCAAGGAACACTTCATGTACGCAGTTACTGTGGAAACCCCGCGATCCGGGCAGGCAAGGCACGCACATTTAAGTAGTTACCGTGGAAACCTGAAGAATGTATATGCCTGTGTGTTATAATTTCGTAGTGGTGCCTGCAGTTATGGTGAAAACTCGAATAATATGTATGTATGTAAATTATACTGTCGTATTAGTGCCCGGCGAACCTTTACGTAGTTAACGTGGCAACCCCAGTTAGTCGTGTCTGTTACATACCATCCGCGCATCCGTCGAACTAAATTCTGTCTTGTCTTTTCCTGCCATTTGGTGGCAGTCCATGAAACTTTAATGTGGGAGTGTGACAGAGACTGACAGTGTTACGGTATATGTAAGATAGGCTTACTGCTTGCTGAGGGCAATAGGTTGAAGCATTTGAAGGAAAAGACACAACATAAAACCCAATACCATAATTTAAGTCTTTTGTGGAGAAGGACCTCGCAGCAGAAGCCACGGACGCAACGCAACCTTAAGGCTTCTTGTGCAACCGCATTATGAAGCTTATTATTATTATTATTATTATTATTATTATTATTATTATCCTGGTAATTTAGCACCGATGGAATGAAACTGACTGGGGAAGACCCAAATACTTGGGGAAACCCTGTCCCAGTGCCACTTTGTCCACCACAAATCCCACGTGAACTGACCCGGGATCGAACACGGGCCCCGCCTTAGGAGGCGGGCGACTAACTGCCTGAACAATGGCACGACCTTAAATCATAAGTTACACAAAAGAGAACATTGTTTACGAATATTTCTTTGCTATCTTATATCTTTGTGATTAACCATTTAAAGACTGAGACTATGATGAATTATATAGTACAGGCTAAGACCGTACCGCGCAGTAAACACTTTCCGTCTCGGTTTTAAAGATCGATCAGTTAATGCTGCATAGGAAAGTAGTTGTTTTTTGTTCCGAAATCCGTAAAAAACACGTAAATAAAGCTGAATCATATTACAGGTTCAGTCCGTACCGCGCAGTAAGCACACCCCGACAGAGTTTTAAATTGAGTCATGTAATGCTGTATGGGGAAAGAAACGCGGTTTATTCCGAGATACATACAAAACATGTAAATAAAGCTGAATCATAGTACAGGCTCAATCGTACCGCGCAGAAAACACAGTTCTTTGTATTTACATCTCCTGACATCTACTGGCGGTCTGTGAAACTCTAACATTCTCATAGTTGTCCTGCCATCTGGCAGCGGCCCATGGAACTCCAAGCGTTACATACCTTTGCATTACTGGATTTTTTTTATAGACAGCATGAGAGCATTAGGCATGTTATATTAGAATGAGTACATCAGTTGCTGCAGTATTTTCACACTGAAATGCTACAGTATGTGCAGTTATATAGCATGAGAGAATTAGGCATGTTATAATAGAATGAGTGACTCAGTTGCCACAGTATTGTGACACTCAAATGTTTTAGTGTTATGTTACGTGCAGTTGTGTATGAAACACAACATGTAACTGCTGTTGCATTCCAGTATTACCACATTTAAAACACTGGAATTTCGTGGTGGTGTTGTATTACCTTCACTCACGCTTGATTCCATATACATATCATTTACCGTAACAGTATAAATATCGTAAGAGCATAAATGTCCACTGTTACCACATTCAAAGTTTGTGATTAAACCCGAAGGTGTTTTCATAAGCCTGTTTATTTGCGTCTCCTGACATCTAGTGGACATCTATGGAACTCCGTTCTCATAGTTCTGTCTCCTGCCATTTGGTGGCGATCCATGGAACTCCATGCCAGACGAAGCAAATGTTACCGAAATTTATATCAGATTTATATTAGATGTATCGGCAGTGTTCTACACGGCAACCGAAGAGCGCAGATTCTGTCTCTACACACGTAACATTCTACAGACTGCACATATACGCGACTTCATTTTACTTACCAGAATTTCACAGAAGCTGCTGCTACGTGTTCAACTGCACAAAGGGCTGCACAGTACGTAGGCAACCTACAAACAGATATCTCCTGCCCACACAATCTGGCCCGCTAATTCCTCGTTATCACATGAAATATGTGCGGTTGATAAAGATAACAAGTAACCATATCCACAGTTCAGATTCGTCACAGATTATCTATTGGCTGTGAGCTGACTGCCGCCCGCACATTGTTCTACTGCCTTGTCCCAGAAGACAAAGTACTATCAGGCCGCCACACTGCATCATTACTCAGCGGCAACACTAACACAATGACACCCACTGACATTGCGGATCATCACCGTTTACTGTAAACGTGATCAGCATGGATCAACGTTCAAGTGTCGGTGTTAGGCCACATATAACAGGAAGTTCGAAGAAAAGCAGATACGCCATACTAAATTCACCCTGACTTCGAACACGATATCAACAAACCCACTTTTTTCACCGCTAATTTCATTTGCTCTTGGTAGAGGGACAATAATCATAGTTACGAAATGGGCACCATCTTTCAGGTACGTAAGTGACCCCATGGCGTATAGTTTTCCTTGCAAAACTCACAATTCCTCAGCTTCCGCATCCAGAACATTCCAGACAACGAATTCCCATCCGAATTAATTAACATCCAACTAAAATTATCCTCCCATCTATGCCTAGGTCTTGGGATCAAGGGAACGAGTGCTGGGTCCGGGCCCCGGTCGGGTCATTGCCGTGAGGCGATGGCACCGGCCCGGGTTGGGCCTGGCATGGGGCAGCCGATCGGGGTCATTATTGAAGGGTGGTGGCTCCGGTCCAATAAGAGTGCTGCCACTTTCCCCAGGGGTGATAAATGCATCATACATAGCCTCTTTTCACCCAAGACCGTGTGTGTGTGGCGAAGAGCCATAACGTGCGGGAGATGACCCTGTTTGTGCAGAACACAGCGGATCTAACAGAGTAAACCTTGAAAAACAATCCCCAATCCTACGGTGTGAGTGCCGTGCCTACGGGATGAATGGCAGTGGGTGAGTCTGTCACAACCGGCGCCCTCTGGGATACCAGGCGACCTCCCAGTTGTATTTTAGCCTTACCAAGCATGGGGGCTCTGCTTGGTGGACCGAGTTCTTTCCCCGCAAATGAGTAATGAGTGAGTTGATGTACGAAGGCTCTAGGGAAGGGCATCCCTTTCCATGGGGGCCCCATTTGGGGAACCAGGTAGGGGGCTCTTTTCCCAGGCCTTTCAGAGATGAGTAAAGGTGTGTTTTGGATATGAAGCGTCCCCGTCTATGGGGGCTCTGAGATGGGAACCTGGAAGGGGGATCCTTTACTGGGCTTTATAAATGATATGTGTGGAAGTCTGACCAGTCTTGTAGTCCGAATAATTTTAATGTCAGTTTATTTACTTTATATATATTTGGTTGACTGCAATCTGTTACCACATAGCACGCAGGTATGCCTCCGACTTAGCCCGCACCCGGAGCACTCGCTTCCTCCACACCTAACTTCAAAACCGGATCTGTGTCCTACATTTCAGTCGCAAAATATAGCTCGTCTCCTACTGTGGTACAATAGGATCCCGGCAGTACATTTTCTGTCCGCCGAAGTAATGTTTGTCCCACAGAACAAAATAAGTTGTTTATCTCTCAAACCATCCCGTCGTAAAATTTGATAGGAGGGTTCTACAAAATGTCCCAGCAAAACAAGCCTTTATTGCTCCAGGTGTTGTAATCCCCTCTGTGAGCAAGTGCCGAAGAACCTCACTCAGCTTGAACAATTTCAACGGTAACAGTTTGTCGCCATTTACTGTTACCGACCTTCTCCTGGATAGCGGCACCCACTCTTCACGCCGATCTTCTTTCTTGATACTCATATTCCTTGCTAGGAGGTTTGTAATTTTGTAAATTATAATATGGAGATGCTGTGTCAAATAAGCATTAAGGATGGCTTTTAATTCATGTCAGGAACCAGTACGTGTTAACAGTAATTAACATACTAATTATCTGTAGAGGGTGAGGAGGTTCTATCTCGCGATGTGATGCTGGGCTCCGCTGATTCCTTGTTGGTGAGCGTGAGAGCCAACACTCGAGGGAATTTATGTGAAGTTTTTATAAGCAATCAGCTACTGTGTAGCCACTGTCTGAAACGTCAGGATTAATGATCACCAAGCGTCAATTTAACGCAGTTTGCACGTTTAATAAATCAAAGGTGTTAACTGTGAGTTCACAATTATTCGCTGCACCCTTCAAGGTCGTGATGATGACTATGTATTCGACGTACAATACTTACACGTGAGTCCCTTGCGTTTTTAATTCTTAAGGATGCAAGAATTTGAGATAAGACAGTCCACCGCATCCGTGTCGTGTGCGAGGTGGCCGTGGTTGAGGCGGACAAGATAAAATCGCGTGCAGGTGGACAGCGCGTGTTCAGGCGGACAGTAAAGTGATCCGTTTTTATCTATCATATGAATGAGATAAGAACACTAAAGTCCTACAAGTTAACACCAGTCTATTGTCGGCAAACTTTCCCTCACTCTTCCCCCACTCCACTCCACCCCCTGACAGACTTGGGACTAACTGCTGTCTTTCTGACATTGCGCAGACAAGAAGCCTTTGTCAGTCAGTCCGTCATATGTCTTCACTACTCTATGTTTGCCGATCGCAGCGGCCGCACGGTCCAAGGCCGTAGCTACATTGAAGCCAGAACCGACACAACGCAACAGTCTGGGCAGACACCAGATAAGGAAGTAGAAATGGGCTGCTCTATTGTTTACGGCAGCGGTTACACTGAACCCGTTCCGCCTGGCGTGTTGTGTCGGTTCTGGCTCCAATGTAGCCACGGCCTAAGGCGTGGGTCTTCGGCTGTTTGCTTGCTGGGCTTACGGGTTCGAATCCCGCCGGGGGCATGGATGTCCGTCTGTTGTGTTGTGTGTTGTCAGGTGGAGGTCGCTGCGTCGGACTGCTCACGCGTCCAGAGGAGTCTTAACGAGTATGATGTGTCTGAGTGTGATCGTGAAGCCTCGAGAATGGGGAAAGCAGTGACCAGAAAACGGATCGAAAAGTGCCACATAAAAAACTTTTGGGAATGTAAGGTGATCTGGCGTGCTGTGAATAACACATGCAGCGAGAACTATAAAGTCAGTTTTTTCTGGTCTTATATTAATTTCGACGTCAAAAACTTGGAATCAATTATGCAAAATGCCAAAGGCATTTTCTACAGCGCGCCTCGCTCTACTGAAACAATTAAAAACGCGTTCATCATGAGTCACGTTACCAAAAATGGCTTCAGTACCTTTTGTGTAATGTCAATTCATCGTCAGCCACAAAAACAAAATTCGGTTCTCCTTCCGTGATTTCAGTAGCAGGTGGCCTAAATTTAACGTATTTGCTTTTAGTTTATCATAAAATGTAGAATTTTCATGACACCGCCGTCGGAATTCCTTCCATTGCAACGAACATTCACACAAACGAAGTCACATTCAGCATTCAGAGCTGCGAGCAAAACAACACTACAGTAACGTTTGTAGTTATAACAATACGACCCACGTGCGGCGGGTTTCGCTACTCGAATGTGTTTCCCAATTATCGCGTCTCCACAGCTGCGAAGCTCCGAGCTGTTTTCGTAGTCTCTAGCGATTCGTACCCTTTCTTCTGTCTTCTTTGGAAGCTGAAGGATTATTTAAAATAATCAGATAACTGCTATAATGAATAACAAAATGTATGACGTTTGTAACAGTTAAAAATACATTTCTTTCATACCGTCAAGTGCTGTTTCTTTAACACCTTATAGATGAGTTTACAGGCTTCAGCAACTATTCATGCAAGAGCTTGAGGTGAGATAAGGGTTGTAAACTTCAGATCTTCAAAGCTTCGTCCCGTTGCCAATAGGCAGTCGTAATAGGCAGTTAAACTATCTTCTGCACTGATGGTTCTTCTCATTCTCGTGTTCTGCTTTTCAGTGTGAAGCTTCAACAAATGGGACAAAACTTTAAAACATTCTTCAGTCATTTGTAAATAGTTTATCAAATACACGTCACTGGTGACGCGAAGTTCTGCAGTTAACGGTAAACGCCCATGTGATGAAGTGTCCCTTTTTTTGCAACCACTGCTTCACCCCCTCACTTTTCTTCTTCCTTTCTTTTTTTTTATAATAAACTCAAACGAGCAACTTTTTTTTTTTTCTACAAAGCCCCCTGCTTCCAAATGCACTAGCAACAGCGACGTGAATGGTCGGGGTGCTAGAATCCGACCTGAAACATATCGGTAGGTATGTGGCGAAGATGGGAATTGCAGTCAGTCGGTGGACTGCACAGGGGTGGGTATTATAGGGTGTGAACGATTCAAGGTCATTGCACGCATCTTAGTGCGCTTCAAGTATACAGGTCTAACTAACTAGGTAACTAACTTACTAACTCCATAGAGCAGAGGCCTTCTTGAAAGGCTAACAGTTTCTCAGCTAGTCAACAAATTCCTCGCATTTTATGGAACCCGAAGGTTCATTACCGCATTCACAACAGCCCGCCACCTGTCGCTATCCTGAGCCACATCAAACCAGTCCACGCCCCACCCCACTTCCTGAAGATCCATTTTAATATGATCCTCCCATCTACGCCTGGGTCTCCCAAGTGGTCGCCTTCCCTCAGGTCTCTCCACCAAAACCCTGTATGCACCTCTCTTTTCCCCATACGTGCTACATGCCCCGCCCATCTCATTCTTCTCGATTTGGTTACCCGAATAATATTTGGTGATGAGTAAGGTCATTAAGTTCCTCGTCATGTAGTCTTCTCCACTCCCCTGTCGCCTCGTCCCTCTTAGGCCCAAATATCCCCCTCAGCACCCTATTCTCGAACATCCTCAGTCTTTTATCCTCCCTCAGTGTGAGAGACCAAGTTTCACATCCATACAAAACAACAAGCAAAATTATAGTTCTACACGCCTTGATCTTTATATTTTTGGATAGCAACCTGGAAGACAAAAGATTCTGCATCGAATGATAGCAAGCATTCCCCGACTGCAGTCTGCTCTTAATTTCTTCATGAATGGAGTTCCGATTCGTTATTGTTGTTCCAAAATAGCCGAACTGTTCCACCCTTCAAAGGATATATTATCTGTCCTTACGTTGTGATTTTGTCCTGCATTCTGATCTCGAGACAAGTACACAGGTGTGCAGGTACGTACTGTATTCTTTCGTACCCTCTTGCTTTTAAAGAACCGTGCGCCTGGCCCACGGCCGCTACAACCACTGCACCACTGCATCATACGTAATCCGCAGTACCCGATAATATACGCAGAATCTCACTTGCTACCACCGTGTCGACTGCACACTTCGTTAAGACACGAATTTAGATTACTTGAACTGTAGATTTTTGCGCAGCACAGAGAAGCACGTGCGTAACGCCTCTTGGTAGCAGTCGCCCTCTTCAGATTTGTACACAACATGCAGAATAATTTGTCATTTCTCCACTGCTTGAACTTGAGTAGTTCCCTCCTCTGATTTGCTTCCCCTTTAAAAACCAAAACTTTAATTTTCACTGGCCCCCCGTCTAGCGTCTGAAATCCCAAGCGTACAGACTGTTCCAGAACGTTCCAACAAAGGCGTGTACCCCTCTCCACTCCCACATTACCATTTACGACTGCTCTGAGCTGTCAAGCATCTAACTGCTTCGCTACAGACCATCGAAAGGCTGCTGCCTTCCCTTGACACTGACTGACCGGTATGCCACAGCATGCTTTGTGAGGCGGTCGTCGCTACAAAGAAAAAGTACTGAGGTTCCCGCCACTACCTGAAGGAAACGCTTCAACCGACACACGTTCTAATGTATACACCAAACAATATAAAAACAATCTAAATATACCCTTATGGTAACAACCTGGGTTCGAACTTACAATGTTCTCCTATGCCCCGCAGTCAACTTCAAAACAATCACTGTGCTCTCCCAACAACAGCGTTTTGCTTCTGGATTTCATCACGACGGTCGACCGTAAGACACTGATCACGGTACTCGCAATTCAGCAACTGGAAGACATCTTCAGGTACGAATTTGTGCGCCTGGCATAATACATCGGGCCTGGGGGCGACATAACGTAAGTGCGGAATAATGGAAGTCAGGGGATTAGTGTACAAACATTATTATTATTATTATTATTATTATTATTATTATTATTATTATTATGTGTGTGTCTCTTGTCACAGGCCTTTACTTCCTGGTACGTCTCTTGAACCAGCAGTGATCCCCACCGCTCAGGCTTCAAGCTTCACACTGCAGAACTTTCCGTATTATGTGTGATGTTCCAAGTATAGCTGTCTTTTGTAGTGAATCTATCGAATGTTTTCCTGGTATAGCTTCTAAGTTTTTCTTTAAGCTTCTCGTTAGTATTCCAGTGGCTCCAATTATTACTGGTACAATTGTACACTTCAGGTTCCACATTCGTTGTATCTCTATACATAAACTCTTGTATTTTAACCTCTTTTCCGCTTCCTTTTGCACAACGTTTTTGTCTGCTGGTATTGCCACATCTATCAGTGTGCATGTTTTCTCTTTTTTGTTTTTAATTATTATATCTGGCCTATTTGCTGTAACTTCTCTGTCTGTGTGTACTGCTTGATTCCACAACACTGTGACATCTCCCTCTTCACACACAGGGTTGGGCATGTGTGTATACCATTTGTCTGTGGTTTCAATGCCCAAGGCTTTACATATTGAGTAGTGTAAATGTAAACAGACTTTATCATGTCTCATTAAATATTCGTTCTTTGCCAAAATGGGGCATCCTGAGGTTAAGTGGTCAATAGTTTCTTCATGTTGTTTACACAACCGGCATTTACTCTCAATTTCTTCCTTCAAAATTTTTTTCTTAAAATAGTTTGTACTAATTGCTTGGTCTTGAGCTGCCACTATTGCACTTTCTGTTTCTCCCTTGATGTCGCCAGATTTTAGCCAGTGATATGACTGTTCAATATCCACCAGCTTTGCATTATTATTATTATTATTATTATTATTATTATTATTATTATTATTATTAGGGATTTCGCAGGCAATTCTCGGTGTTGTCAAGCTCCCAGAGTTAGGGCTTTGAACCAAGTATCTGCTGGGGGGTTGCATCAGGGAACACCTAAATGACTGTATAAAGCCCGGAACGCAGTAAAATAACATGATTAGGGATTATCAGCCTCACCAGATAAATGGAGTTCGTCACTGAGGAATTTTCTCACGATGGAACAGGTGTTTAGTACGACCAGTTTGAGGGGCTGGGTCAGTAGGCGTGGCAGTGAATTGAGAATAGCGAGGCTTTGGTTAAGCGCGTTAGGGATGACCCCGTAGCAGACGAGACCAGCGGAGTAACAATAATCTTGTTCAGCTGCCACTGTTGCTTGATTTCAAAGGCCAAATCGTGGTATTATTTGCGTTGTTCTTCTGTAATTGTAGCTTGTAGACTGCGGGTTAATGGAATTTCTACTTCAATGAATGCAGCTTCCTCAGTTGTTTTATCAACAATGCACCAAGAAGCAGCAGCAGGCACGTCTCAGGTCGTGAAACAAACTGTGCAATCCACTGGACAGTGGTGAGAGGTGCGACATTCTGACAGTTTCACAAGCGTTCCGAACAATGTTTAATCTCACCAAGCGGTGAAGAAAACAAGGCAACTGGCGACGGTATACGGTGATCCCAACGACAAGGTTTTTTACAGCGCGGAAGTAAATTTAAAGAAATTTGTGAAGTTGAAGCAACAGTACTTGACTCCATTTCATCGAACTAGATAGTGTCAGTTAAGCGAATGGTAGCGTGGGCAGTTACAACACCTTCACGTTGAATTAAGTCCAGGTGGTTGATAAGGCAGTATCAATGGGCATTTTCTAAGAACTGGCACAATCCAATAATTCATTCGATAAGCGATGTGGCTGTTGATATAGCGATCAACAATCAACAACCCAGTAACTCAAAAGGACGGAAAAATGTTAATACTTTTAGATAACAGCAAATAACCAAAACGCGATAAGACAGTTAAAACCCATATCCTACACTGCTGGCACAAACATGGGCGAAGAATGTGACAGCCATGCTTTCTTTAAGCACAGGACTCGCTAAAGAAATAAGCAACTGTACGCCTATGTGTATATTGTGACAGCACATGCGCATTATTGGTCTATTACAAAACCCCAGGAGGTTTCGACTGGATCTTGACATCCTCAGGAGGCTCTCTTCGAAGCACAGGCTTACAGTCATATTTAATATCTTATAAAACAACTGCACTCAGCCATTTCATTACTCACGCGTATTAGCTAGTTAAAGCATAATCGCAGACTCCAAATGTATCAAAAGGGCCCGTAATACACACGGTGTACACGGAGGAATTCGCCATACTTAGGGAGAACGTTCCTTAGGTTGATACATTTGTACAACCAAACGTACCTCTATCCGACGACGAATGCGTACGGAAATAATGACGCAAAAAATGTGGTCCTTTTACGATTCCACGTACTGTACCTGCTAACATGAAGTGTTAACCGCACACTGCGCCCGTCTGTCCTTAAGCGGATGGCCACGCCAAGCCATACGGAGGAGAGTGTGCCATGTAAAGTACTTGGAACCCTAAGGACGATTTTTATAAAACTAGCACGAGTTTTTCCTGCTTACCAATTTTTTCATATCACTCAGATGTTAAATGATGTTAGTACAGATGTTAACATTACAGAAACTACGAATTTCTCCTGTTTTAATGTGTATTCGGTAATCAATAAATGTACAACAGCTATCATTCTGTAAAACTTATCTCGCCAATATCCCCGTAACCGTTCAACCCGGATACAGGCATGTTTGGTTATATCGACGCAATTTAACCTAAGGGGCGTTCTCCAGAAGTATGGCGGCACATTCCTCCTGGCACACCCTGTATAATCCTCAATACGCAAATTTTTATACACTGTGTTACAATTAAAGTCCTAGATAAGCACTGCTGTGGCCAAACATCTACACGGAATCGCCATCATTACAATATACCAAACAACTGACTACATATACACATAAGTACCACTTGCATAGCGGGTGAATATTGTTGCCGAGGAAAGCATTACCTTGCGCTCCTGTTGCCCCGTGCAGATGGACACAGTGTGTGTGTGTGTGTGTGTGTGTGTGTGTGTGTGTGTGTGTGTGTGTGACAGAGAGTCCTTGGAGCGGGGTGGGGGAGGGGGAGGGGTCCCGCTAGTGAGATCCGTGCTAATCCAGATCGCTACGACGCCATCTTGACTCACCGTCGTTGAGCTGAGCGAGTAGTAACAATTCCTTCGTCGATACCTGTTACACTTGTTGGGTGTTGGTCTCTTCCGACCTCCTAAGAATTCTGTACTTAGATCAGTTCACAGATAGCATTACTACCGTAAATTACTGGATTTTATTAATTTTGTATTGGTATTACATTTGGCATAATTCTGCCACTTTCAGATTTATCACAGATACAGTTGTCATTGCGCCAAGTTATGCCGTTTGTAGGAATCCTACACACCCTGAATAGTGGTCCTCCCAACGTATGCGGGCCCGCTGGGGCTAGTACAGTGATTAACACCTGTGGCACGGTAGCGTCATTCCTATGTGTGATATACATATTGCGGACGTGTAACTGAAAAGTGTAAAACTTCCAATGCTTCATCTCCCAAAATTTTTATTTCCTTAGATGTTTTTAGTTTATTTGTCCTTGTGTCCTTACCTGTTTGTGAACACTGCACAATGAGAAGGAACAATGTACAAAATACGTACAGATCCGTGTATTCCTCAAATGACACGGGGGGTGACCGACATGACACAGGGGGTGAAAAATACCGTCCGCTGAATCACTTATATCACGTGACTCTTTTTCACGGCTCGACCGCCCTAGTGTGACTAGGCTTCCTCATTACTGAGGTTTCCAGATCACACTCCGACACACCACACGCGGTAGGACTCCTCTGGACCAGTGACCAGCCCGTCGCAGAGACCTCTACCTGATAACACACACGACACAAGAGATAGGCATCCATGTGCCGACTGGATTCGAACCCGCAATCCCAGCAAGCGAACGGCCGCAGACCTACGCCTTAGACCGCGCGGCCACTGGGATCGGCTTGTATGAAGTAATACGTAGACAAAATTACAAAGCGACTCTGTAATTCTGTGGACAAATGAAAAACCAAACTTACTCCCACCGTCACATCAAAACAACACTAACAGTTCCAAGTATGTCACCACTTCTTTGTGTTCGTGAAAGGAAATTGAAACTGTTTCACGTGACAACTCAAACATAAGGCGTTTTGCAACGATAACATGGAAGCTTAGCTGTGTGTGAGTCGCTCTATTATAGACTAAGAAGTACAGGACTCTAAACAAGGTCAATAAATTCACTCAGCCTTACTCTACGTATTCTGCATTAGTGAAGACGTACTCAGGCAAAATTCTGCAGATGTCAATAACAGTTTCATTCAGACATACTTCTCTTAATGTCTGCACAATTAGTAACAACACTTACTATCGCACTGAAGGGCTGATCTACTTATGATATACCACGTACAATTCTGACAACAAAAACCGCTCTGGTAAATATTTCTAAGACAAACAGCTAAACGAGTACAGAAACACCAACTTCAGTATTAAGTGTAAAACAACTCGGCGTCAAAATTGAACATTTCCTAAAGGAAAGCACAGAAACATAGATGTCAGATTCAATTAATTCATAAATTCTTAAATATTTTCCAGCTATTCTACAAGTCGATGGTCATCAGATTTTATCCTGCGAACTGCGGGAGCGTCGAAGATGCTACACCCATGAGAGGCTAAACGGCATTGTTCAACACATCAATACACAGTTAAAACGCACACATACAGTAAGAACTAGTAGATGTTTCTACTTATTAATCAGCCACTCACAACCGACACTTCACTTTATTACAAACGCATACAGGCACAACGTTTCGGATCAAGGCGCCATCATGAGGCTTGAACCGAAACCTGGTTGCCTGTATATGTTGGTCGCGATTGGCTGATTAATAAGTATACATACATACATACATACATACATACATACATACATACATACATACATACATACATACATACCTTCGTATCTGCACATCAATTGGGATGTTTAATATTAAATGTAGATATTTCATTGCATGTCTACAGGTATGGTCAGCCACATATGAGTAATCTGATAAACTGACACTACGAAGAACTCTTACTTAGATCTGTCAAGTTCGGATATTCTCACTGTTATCCGAATTCAAACTGGATTGCTGTTGCCTTATGTTAGTGAATTTAATGGCATGGGTTAACAATGATTTATTATCACACATTCATGTTCATATTTTTATTCGATACACAGAAAGTTTAATTCTATATACACCTGAGCAAAAAGCACATTACAGAATGTATGGTTCAGTGCGAGAAAGTGCATGGATTTGTGTCAAACGATTGCAGATATTTGTGGTTGTCCTACGAAGGACTGCAGCTTTGTCTTTAACGGCTGATCATCAATGTTGGACAGAATACTAACGGTGCGAACATTTACTATTGAAGTTATGGCTATTAAAAATACAACTGTCTTGCACAGCGCTGTGAACGTCAAACTATTATACCAAAGCCTACAACCGGTCTACACTCAAGGGTGGGGGGGACTTAAAAGTAAGAAACTACTCCACAAAATCTTAAAGTAACTTTACACGCCATAATTTAATACTCGACATAAAACAAGAACTAGAACTTCCAAGGCAATATTCTTGCATACCTTGAGGACAACTAGAATATATACAACGCCAAAATTACACTAGTGGCACGTAGCCTTATTAATTTTTTCCTCTATGTAAAAAAGAGATCTCATTTCTTTTTATAAAACTTAATGTTGCATTTAACCTCCCGAGTATCTTGAATATTTTCTGTGTCACCTGAAGATGGTCACGTCGGCCGAGAAATGCTGTCATGAATAACAAGTACTGACAATAAACTCTAGTTGTGAATTGGCAGTTATTTTTCACACAGTTGATATTATCACAACGGCATGTATACATGCAGAATAAAGGCTTGCATATAAGTATACGCAAGGGACTTTGCTGTCTGTGAAGACAGAAGGACAAACGCTCCACGTTGGCCATACGCTCTGTCTCCCTTTTGTTGCCACCTTGAAAATGTCCACTGATTCACTATGTGAACCATGTACTCAAATTATTCTTCCGAAATATTTGCACTGTTCCACCCTTTCAAAGGGCTTATTACCTGTCTTTATGTTATGACCCTGTCGTGCATGCTGGTCCCGAAATATGACCATACACCTATTTTCTAAGCACTTACTTCTAGACCACTCTCCTTATTACCGACTACTAAAGCTTCTGCGTTTTTCTTTATGCTATGTACGCTTCCGCCCAATATATTAACATCATCAGCATAAACCAGAAACTGATGTGTACCATTCAATTTCAAGCCCTCCTGGTTTGCCTGAACCCTCCTAATGGCATATTCTAAAGCAAAGTTGAAAAGCAATGGCGACAGAGCATCTCCTTGTTTCAAGCCATTCTTAATAGGAAACGCGTCAGACAAACGTTTGTCTACCTGGACTCCACTATAGGTTTCATGTAGACATATTTTTGCGTAGAACCACGTATGCTGTTCAAATGACACCAAATACATATAGGTTTCTGTTCATGTGACTTGCTTTATCACTGTGAGTATTCAAACTGTTCCAATATTCAGTACACTGCAAGAAGTACTGCAAAAGTCACAGTTACAAACACACGAAAATAACACGCAACTCCAGCAGACGGGCTACAAATACGCCACTCTAAAAAAAACCTAACGCTGCACAAATTGTATAATCATTGTGAATGCAGGTGATACTTACTGATATGGCACCACAGCACCTTCCGAAGCAGTACTTTTGTAAGGCATCAGTGCAGATATGCAAAGCAACAAGAGGTACAGCTGAACTGTGAATGTACTGTGCAGTCACAGACCTGCAAGTTACAACAGCAGCTCAAGAAATACCGAACAGATAACGCAGTAATACCACAACTCAAACCGCAACCCCAAGTTCGTCAGCTGGACCACAATTTCGCGATCAAATGCAACTGCAAAATCACATATCTACACACAAACAAGTAAGGAAATTGTAGGTAACGTACTATTTTGGATGAGTGAGATCCCGTCCCTTGAATTTCCTCAAAAATCGGTAACTTTACAATGGATACTGGACATAAAGTTTCACATGCCTCTGTAACATTCATCCTCCGACAACTGTTTGGCCGATGAGCGCTCAAACACGCATCAGTCATCATGCGAAGTGCTCAGTTTGATGTCAAGTTTTAATCAACACTGGAACCGGTCCACAAATTTTATACAGTTAAACGTCACAGTATCAAATTACTTAAAAATTCTGAGGTGTTCACCAGTTGTTATGTGTGGACGGAGGGACAGGAGTGGCGAAGTTAACAGCAGCTTCTCTGTACGTTTCGTAGAGAAAACAAAAAAGAAGAAAATAAAGGCGGGCCAGTGTCTTAGGCAAGCTTTCGGCACATGCAGGCAAGATTCGACTCGCATGTCATAACGCGGGCCGCTCGTGTAGGATACACTAATAACGGGATACATTAAGTTACCCTACTTTTTGGATGAACGCGAGCTAACAGGAGACAAGTGACGCCTATGACTGTGTTTTGACATAATTCCTTTCTTTTTCCACATAGTTACTGAACTTGATCAAGCAACTGTAGTAGCGTAGGGTGAGACCATCAAGGCCATGGAGGTAAAGCGAATGTTCCCCTGCCGAAGCCACTTCTGGACCTTGAATTTGACAGTGTCGTCACATGGAAATCGGTGCCCTCGGAGATCATTTTTTACATTTCCAAACATGTGGAAGTTCGACGAAGCCAGGTCAAGGCTGTATGATGGGTGCAGAACAAGTTCCAAAAACCCGGTGTTCAGCAGGAAAGTGGTGGTGTGAGCAGTATGCGACCTGCACTATGGTACGCAGGCCACGCCTCACATTTCCAACCGCTTCGTTAAGTCGTGACACCACCTCACACAGCAACAACATGGCCGTCGCATCACGCGGGATGGTATTAACGAGAAAGATCATGTCAGTGTCCCAGAAGACTGACGTCGTCACGTTCAGCGCTCTCACAGTTCTCTTCACACTCCTCTGAAGGCGATACGGAATTCCGTGCCTTAGATATAAACGGCACCTGAACTCTGTGATCCCTGTTCTAACACGCTACACTCCGCAACTGTGCAAACGTAATATTTCTATACCACCGTGTTTCCTCAGACACATTTAACAAGCCTTCGTCAATAAGAGTGCTGTACTCACCGCTAGGGGTGTCAGCAGCAGCAGCAGACGGTCAGCAAGGTTTACACTTACCTGCAAGAAACAAAAAACAGGCGCTTAGAAAGATCAACTGTCGACGCGACTCATTGTGTGCTCAGGATGGCGCACCACCGTACATTACACCAATAGACTAAAGGGCGATTGAATTTGTGTTAACCCAGTGACGTCCAACACAGAGACCACCACACTGCGCACCGCGGCCCGCGAGTGAATTCTACTAACGACTTAACAAGAACATTCCTAAAATATTTAAGGCAGTTTACACAGGTGGACACTAGTCAAGTTAATATAAATCAAAACCGAAAATTACTAACATATTAAGGGTGAGCCACGATTCCTATGTCCTAACTACATTACTTATATAGGCTACACGTTTGATTGCTTTCTTTACTACAATATTAAAAATGACCACTCTCATCTGTCCTCTCTTTCCACCGCTGTCTGAAGCTCCACTCTGCTTCCGCAAGTTCTTATATCAGCATCGCTCCAGGCTTCGTCTTGGCCCGGGTCTTCGAAATTATGTTTCGGCAAGAGGGGCTGGACAAAGTCCTTGCATGGTCACTTGTAAGGTTACTTCTGATATTTCATTCTTGCATATTTAGGCTTAAAATGACGGAGATTAAACCTCGTAACTCAACAGGCAAAAACTATTTGACACGGGAGTTTTTCGTTAGTTGACACGCAATTGACACAATATTCCTTTCACGTCTGATGAGGATGCAGCGTTATTAACGAATCATCCAACACCAAACTTACATTTATTTTCGTAACTGTACAATATTTCGTCCCGAATGTCGGTTCTAGTTTCACAATGCACTAATGATGGTAAGTCGCATACCGACGGTGTGGAGACGTGATACATCAACTGCTGAGCTCTGTTTTCGCTGCATGACTTACATCACAAAGTGTGTGGCTTTAGAAAGACACGGAAAATGTACGGGTATTTTTGTACAATGCAACCAAAGGGCACAAATTGTGCCTGTTCACATCAGCATTCTACAAACTGTACACAACTGAAACATCCTTTTACTTACAACAGTTTCACAGAAGCTGTTGCTACGTGTTCAACAGTACAAAGTGCTGCACATTAAGCAGCCAACTTACAAACAGGTATCTCCTGTTGACACAATCTGCCCAGCCATCTCCTAACACGAGGTATTACACGAAACGTGGCAGGTTGAAGAGAAACAAAGATAATTTCCATATATTAGAACCGTCACAGAAGTGCTAATGGCTTGGCATCACACGCAGACAGCGCTACCACGTCACCACGGGACACCATCGGCCTTTTCCGCAAGCGTGTATGTGGCGCGATAAAAAGTGGCGCGTCTGAAGCGAAGCATTTTCTACTACGATCACGTTTGTGGCGCTTCAGTACGTCTGTGTGGCGCACCATCGTTTCTTTTGTCAGCCGCAGTCCTAAAATGGAATTTGAAAAGAAAGTTGTCCTTGGCGTCTTCGGTCTTCTGGGATGTTACGCAGCGTTGACTGGTAATTGGTTACCGACGTTTAGGGACAACCAAACGGTCCCATCTTCAACGGTCTTGCACTGCTTGCCCGTCGAAGATGGGACCGATAGGCTGTCCCGAAACGTCGGTAACTAACAACCAACCAACTGTGCGTAACATCCCACAAGAGTGAACACCTCATTTACACGGCGGCGGAAGCCTGAAATCATGCGAGGTTGTCCTCACTGTGTTACCCCACAAGAAATTAAAGACTAAGAAAAGAAGCGCACATTCCGCACATATCCCTGCTAAATTCGTGGCTGCATGTGGCCTATTTCACACTGTATTTAATGACACATTGTCTTTTCCAACTAATTACTGACCGCAGCAAACTGAACGGGCTTCAACTTCGGTAATAAACAGTTCAGTGCCAGAGTTATGATCCATTATGTAGAACAGTGGTTCCAAAAAGTTCCCGGTTCTCGGCGCCCTTGGTGTCTCAGCAAATTTTTCACGGCGCCCCTAAGCGAAACTAATCTGGCGTTCAGTGTTCCCTCGAAATTTTGAAATATTTTGCGGCGCGCCGGCGCACAGTTTGGGAACCACTAATAAACGCTTTCCTAACGAATATCAAACCACACAGACATTGATTGTTCGAACCGGCGCGACTGAACACGCTCGTGTAAACAGCAACATTAGTGACAACGTATGGCTAATTGTGGCACTAATGGTAGCGGGGACAAGCGACCGATTGCGTTTAAAGCGCTTCTACGTGGAAAGGCGCCCGTTGTAACTGCTGGTTCGGTTAGTGGCGCCACTATTTGTGTCGCCACAAATACGCTCGCAAAAGGCCCGTATTTCGGGAGCACCTTGCAGACTATTCACCTGCAGGGTATATCTGAGTACTTGCGAGGAATGTAGATGTGCCATTGGGATACGTCACATACAATAGCTGGTGTTAAGCAAGGGAGATACACTGCGCAAACGACATCCCCCACCTGCAGACTAAGGGCTTCCCGCTCCACAATGGCATAGCGAGCCGTACAAGGCCAACCCCCATTTCCCTGCAACCCACCTCAAAATCACATTCATGCTCTCTGTCTACTCAGTGGCGTCACCGCTGCGTGATTTCATGCTTCCGCCACGATGTAAATGAGACTTGCGCTCTTATTGGATATTACACAGCGCAGAGTGGTAGTCCGTACCGACGTTTCGGGACAACCTATCGGCCCTCTCTTCAATGGTCAAGGTTTTCTTTTGAGACTTCCTGAGCCTTGAAGATGGGACCGATAGGTTGTCCCGAAACGTCCCTACAGAACTACCACTCAACGTTTCTTAATAACCCAGAGCAGCGCAGGTCTCAAAAGTTACCGCTGTTTTGTGAGTCAGCATTGTGGCAGTTTCCGCATTATGCAATGACTACAGTTTAAAACTCAGTACCAGTCGGTGGCACTGAAGACCTGTAGCTGACGTCGCTTTTTAGTAAAAATCACTTACAAACTTTTACTGTTAAAAGTTGTTTTTCTGTGTTTGAAAATATTTTCTGCAAAATGGGATGTTATAAATAATTAAATTTTCCGACATAATAAGGGTGTAAGTTTTCCGTGTCCACGCCATGACGATATATGGGAGCATATGTACAGCTGCACTCATTCTTAACCTCGGTACTGGATGCAGGTGAGCTTTCAGCTTCACGCCCCGGCCGATTTACCCCCCGAAAAAACTCCGGCATCCATTGAATAGGAGATTCGATAGGCTTGAGATCGTGTCTGGACGCTGTGGGCACGAGAAAGATGTTTTGTGCCCACGGGGATTACACCGTGTAAAATACAAGACTGGCTATACGAAAACACGCTTAATTCTTTCCCTTACATTTGCAGATTACCGTATGAACAAACAATAAAATCGGACGTGTACAGTCTCATTACGTTACACAGCATGTCAATGCCGAAACATCTATCTTCAGATGAGAACGCAACACAAATATCGCGTAAAAACAGAAGTTGCCCATCAAACCATAGAAACGTATGGGGAATGGAGAGATGGCTCCGCGCATTCTACAGTGTCCGAGAAGTCACTGCTTCCTGATTTATTTACATATTTATATTTATTTATTTACGTCTGCATGTTATGACGGCATTCGCAGTATTCTGCGCACGCATCTTTCCATCTATCGGTGCAAGGTTCCCAGCGGCTAAACACAGGAACCATCTATCGACTGCATTTGAAACTACCACACGTCCAGTCAACTTCTACATGAAGTACCACTTCGCCGTACGTGGTGTCGTTTCCATTTCAGGCAGGCGCGTCTCTACCGGCCACCACAGGTACTACGTAATATTAAACCTCTTCGGCCTTCCCCTCGTGTCGCATCTGCTGAATGCCACGGATTGGAGGCAGGTAATGCTACAAAATACGGTTGTCACCCGCAGTTAACTTTGTAGCTGGTTCCGAAACCAGCAACGTAAGTCGGAAGAGATTTTCCTACAAACGCAACATTAAGATGGGTGTGAGGAACAGCACGCATAGTTTGGTTAACGTTTCAATGACGATGGGATCTGAATTGCAACTACTACCCAGGACGAAAGGTTTAAACACCCATACATGCATTTCACAACCACACGGGACACCGACGCTGGTAGTGAGGGATTACACAGCATTCACCGATTGGTCTTTGGAAGCACACTACGTTCTCTGTAAGGTACGAACTGATTCTTTATATAAAATGTAAAGACATTTCTCCTGGAAGTTTTTAAGTTCAGTAAAATACCGTCAACTTCGAGACGCTAGTAAGCTAATTCTGAAGACAAACTGAAGCAGTAAAGTTACACTGTGTTGCTGCAGCAGTCAGGCGGACAATTCAAAGTACAGACTGACAATGACAATGGCACCGCCCGCACTGGGGCGTGCAGTTGCCATCTGAAGGCTGTGTGTACCTTCAGACGATTGTGTGACGTACTGTGCAGTCTGCAGAAGGTGCTCCTGACTTTAACCGTTTGAAGGTTGACACTGACAAGACATGTCGCTATAATTGTAAATGAAATACACGTGCGAGCAGTCCCTAAGGAGGCGTCACTTTGGGGGATCGTTACATGGCGAAGTCTCGATACAGACAACAGCTATGACTGCACAATGAATCACGCAAGCCGTGACATTAATTCAAAATACGGCTCATTACAGAGGGCTAAAGAAAGAGGTTTAGTCATGTCCAGGGGTGTCAGCTGACAGAATGAACTGATATTACGTTATTACTGGCACAGAAATAATTAGACGACAGTAACTGATTAACATTATGAGTTCCGTGCACTAAGACTGTAACTGATATACGTAGAGTATTTACTGCACCAAACTGCACAATAAAATACTAAATAACCATCTGTCACTTATAATGCCCTCCTGCATGTTTTACTGTTGCCTGTGCAGTTTGTTGGATTAAATGCTATATATTCAGTCTATTGCATGTAATATGGATTACATTAAATTGTGACCGATTAACCAGCAAATCCACCTGAAATATATAAAATATATTACAGTATATCTTCACATGTAAGCTCTCCTACATGTTTCGGCGCATGTTGGCCATCCTCAGGGAGACCATGGTGCACAGAAACACTAACATAAGTTAAAACACCGTCAAATATATACCGGGTACAAATACAAGCAATAACAGACACAGAATGGAAATATACTACGTACTATTCACACTTTCATTTCTACAGCTGTTACTGCTTGTATTTCTTCGTTTCACAGTCTTCCTGTAGGTGGGAAAACATTCGCCGAAACATACAGCACAGCTTATACGTCAAGATCAATTGTGATATGTTTTACATACTCTAAGTGCATGTATTGGTATACTATCAATTAACATCACCTGATTTCCACCTGCAGTAAAATGACAGTTAAAAACCACAGACGAAAAGAAATCAGCATAGACCACATTTGGACATTTTGTGCAGTACTGCATAAGTACCCGTGTATCGTGTGTCTGTGAAACGTCCTACCCCCCTGCTGCCGTCTATGTCCGTGCACAATGTCACATGTTGTGTGAGAACTTGGGGTCCTACTTTAGTGTCATTTGTACTGCCATCGCAATTAATACTGACATTCGACAGGACTTCACTCTGCCGTATCTTGAGTTTATTAATACGACATACTTTTCCCAAAATCTATTTATTCCCTTCTGAGCACAGGAAACGTGTGACGCTTTAAGCCACGGTACTTTCTACGATATAAGTAGTTAATACTGACGTTCCACAGAAATCATCTTGACAGTATCAGCATATTTTCTCACAGTACCAAATCTGTGCATTTCTCTACCAACAGAACACACGCCACAATCACAACCAGGCTACGTGTAAGTACCCAATGCCGACATCCCACAGGACCCCACACTGCACACCTTACTGCACTTCAGCAGTATGACAGACACACTGTTTGCTCTAACGAGACAGATTTGCATGTTTCTGTTGCAACAGGAAATGCGCGACAAATGCAGGTGGGTGGGTCGGTGGGTGCGGGAATGAAGTTGGGACACCATCACACATAGAAGCTTCCCGTTGTAACGTTAATGACTCACAGCACCAAACCTGGCTGCAGAAACACTTCCCGCAGACCTTGAGTCATCGATATCTCCGCTAGCCTCACAGCAAGGGTAGCGCTCATATGACGTCGACAGCAACGTCACAGTGCTGGTATAACCTTAAACTGACACTGAAGTTTACTGGAGATCACACTAAAATAACAGTACTCATGCTACGTCCTTCTGTGATAGAGGTGATATGAACCCTGAAGTTGGAGGCAGTATGTTCCTCCGAAACGTCGGTACTCACCTAACGGACAACTCGGTATCACCACTGTAAAGGCCTCACAGTGTTTTACAGCTTTCACTGTGAACCCGCCAACGCCGTATTTCGGCAAAACCCACTGTACAGGTATCGCCACAAAGTACACTGACGCACTGAAGTACAGACTGGGGCAACATCGAAATACTGCAATTTGTAAATAAATAAATAAAGCTACCATGGGACTCGGCCCCACGTCGAGTTCCACAAGGTAGCGTTCCTTCTTCCGGGTGCCAATGTTTCATCGGTAACTCGTTAGCCTGACTTTCTCTTCGTTTTTCTCAGTCTCTCCAGGCAAACGCCAGGATAGCACCTCAAATTACACAACGACCATTTCCTTCCACATCCTTTCCAATTCATGATTCATTCGCCAAACGCCGTATGACATGAGCTGACAGCACTGTTAAAGAGTAACTAACTTTAGTAGTAGTAGTAGTAACAATAATAATAATAATAATAATAATAATAATAATAATCGCCTTAAGATCTGTGCTGATACAACAGCCATAAGGCCAATCACAGAGACAGCAAAGTAACATAAGGGGAAAATACGTTAATCCAACAGCTATCCACCAGCAAAAACATGTGGAAAAGATATACCAAAAGAGATATCAACCAGGTAACAAACAGACAGCAGAGAGCAGCCGTGCCGATTGCAGCTATGTACTGCGTTACACAGCTCAGCTAGCAAGCTAGCAAGTGATCATGAGAATACGAAACAAAAGCATGGCTTTATGCTGCAAACCGCAACGTGAAGAGGGGCGTGTGACGACATTTGACGCGTTCTTCACTTTACACGTGTCACCCAGGCTCCGTTGATCTTTCGAAATTTCCGGTCCGTTCGTTGATTCAGTGCATTCAAATAGCCACACAATTTATACCCGTAAGGCAGCACCACGCAATCTGCTTGTCATTCACAGCACACGCTTCTGTGACTGAAAGGCGCGGTCGGACGTACAATGGCATGCGATGCCTTAAGTGGGTACCTATATATACTGGGACCTAGGGAACAGTAAGTAACGGGGCACCGATAAAAACGTGCAAAATGCACTTTCTTCCCTGACTACTATTCAGGCAATAACAGCAAAAAAGAAAACTAAATGGGCAGGGCACGTAGCACGCACTCGGTAAGAAATAATTTGGAGGAACGCGACCCAGACGGAAGCATGGCACAAAATTATACTAAAAAACAGACTGGTAGAGGCAAAGGTAAGAAAGGTAAAGTTCACCCTATAACTGGTCATTCAGGCGCAGAGTTGGAGCACAGACATTGCTCTACTCTTTCTTTAACCTCGGCGCTGGATGGGGTGGGTGGTTAACGCCACGCCCCGGCCGCTTTACCCCTGGGAAAGAGACCCAGTACACACGATACAGGAAGCTGGGTGGACTCCAGGGCCGGTGTAAACGGGTGAGGAAAATCTCGCCCCTACCGGGAATCGATCCCCGGACCGTAAACGTAAAGGCAGCCGGTACCCATTGTACAGGTCGTAGCGAGTCGCTGTGCCGACTGAGCTATCGCGGCCCGTAACAACAAAAATTAGACTGCAGATAAATAAAAATGATGTGGACAGGACACATCTCCCTCAGTACAGGCAGCACTGACGGGAACCTGTCAATAGGGCAGTACAGCTTAGTGTTCGACAGAACGGGAACTGCACGACCAACTCAGTCACAGTCCCATTGTGAAGCAGGGCTCTGTTCCGTGGAGCTAACCGTTACACGCGCAATCGAGAAGAACATTAGTTCGTGACTCTCCCAACATCAGGACTCCGAGCCAACCGAACCCCCCCCCCCCCGGCCGCAAAAAGAACCCTTAAATAAACCGTTAAAGTGATGGTGGGGCGTGTTCATTCCATGGGCTTTCTGCGACGCCAAATAAATCACAGCACAACTGTCAGTGATTCTAAGCCAGGTATGCTGTTTGTAACATGGAAAGCATTAACAAACTGCTGTGAGCAGGTGCATTCTGCGACCACAGCTAACAAAGTTAACATACTGAAGCACAATTCGTGCCGAAAAACTTGCAGCTTCCGCTTGTCACACACGCAGTACTCATCACTGACTGACAGCAGTGTACATGCACGCCCCAGCCAAGAATAAGCAGTTTGTATCCCTCGGCAGCAGATGTTAGCATATCGCTTTGTACGCCTGACAGGTAGCGTACCTGCCACCGTGCCATGGCTCGGGCGGTTAGTCGCTAACATCTCACCGTGCAGGCCAGTGTTCCATCACGCGCCAATCCACAGTGGGATTTGTGGTGGACAAAGTGGCATTAACACACTTTTCTATCCCAGTACTTCCGTTTTCCCCCATCAGGATAATTCCACCAATCCTACATACCGAATCAATTACATATCACCGACGCCATACAATCTTAGAAACTGACAGCGTTGTTAAACAACGTACGTAAAAGAAACGCTCATGCAGTGCGATTCAAATCAGAAATAAAGCAACGACACTTCCGTTAGTGAAACGTTAGCAGTTTCCCATCCCCCGTCAACATTACAATGACCAACCTGTTGACGCCATTTACAAGAATAACGTCTGTTAACAGTGAGAATCATAAGAAATACACAATAAACTGCGTGCGTAATGCTGAAGCAGGTGGGGCACACTGTAACAAATGTGCTTTATAGGGTCACAAATAGCCTATCTCGCATGTGGGAGACATGCTGAAGAATATTACTGCCAGCCACAGTGATTGCAGTAACAGTGCTTAACACACATTACTACGGTGCAGGCACATTGAGCACTCGGTCACCAGCAAGATACAAGACGCTGTCCCTCGGTGCTGTAATTAACACGAGCTGAGACGTGGGGTACTGCAGGCTGAATAGGCACAGTGCTCATTACGTCACATCATGTGCTGGCTGTGTGGATACACCACTGTCACAGGGTGCGGCAAACATGTGAACGAAACAGTACTGCATTATTTGCAGTCCGTACCTCGTCTACTTACTCACCGCAAGTGTACAGCAGCGGTCCGCAACCTTATGTATGCGACCGGCAATAGTGGGTGATATTTACTATAAATGAACTAACACTAATGCATTTTCTTGAACACTACATAACATTGCCACTTATCAAAAAAAATAAATGTTTAATGTTACTAGTCAAATCCAATATTTTGGGGACAATATTAAATACACAAAACAGGCAAGAAGCAATAATAAACACAGATTCAATAATTACATTTTCTCGATCATTCTGTTTCAATTTAGATACAAATAGGGTTTTTTCATAATTATCGAGTTCTCCATAAAACCCTATCGCGATCCTACGTCAGACTCCCTGCGACCCTAATTTGGGTTGCGACATGAGGTTGGGAACCGCTGGTGTAGAGGGTTATTGTTTGACCTGATCACACACATGGACACACACACACACACACACACACACACACACACACCACTCGGTAGAACTCCCCTGGACGAGTAATCAGCCCGTACTGCAGAGGTATTTACCTGTATAACACAACATTCACAAGCGACAAACATCCATGACCCTGGCCGGATTCGAACCCGCAATCCCAGCAAGCAAGCGGCCACAGGTCTAAGCCCTAGACGGCGCGGCCAGTGGGATCGGCACAGTGACTGCATACAAAGCGAAAATATGTCACCCCTCTGCCTCTACCCGTCCGCGTTCATGTAAACAGGTAGTACCATCTCAGCAAAATGAAAACAGATTGCTGCTGCAGCCCCAGATACTTGCGTTTACGTAAACAAATTAAAATGAATACAATGCATCTTACATTACCTCACTTTGTATCCCGTCTTTTGAAAAACTTCATCCTTTAAAGTACAGTGGTTACCATTACGTATCACCTGATTTAATACTGCCTAGACTTCCGGCTTCCGCCGCGACGTTGATGAGACCTGCGCTGTTCTGGGGTATTACACAGTGTAGAGTGGTAACTATTTACATCCTGTATTTAGGTGTTCGGTACGATTCCATGAACAGCGATTATTTTCCTAATCAGTCTTTGCAACGGTACGGCTATGTTTTCTGGGCGGTATGAAATAAGTAACATCACGTTCAGATGTGCTCAGTACGTTCGCGCATGCAGCCGAGACGAACGATACACGGCAGAGCGCCTGTACGCTGGACTATGTTTCACGCATAACAAACGTGGCAGAGAAGTTGCCGCATAGGCACGGCGAATGCCGAAGTGCTCCAACAGGAAATGCTGTTACGTGAACAGTCATGGATTCAAGTGTGTCTTCTGGGTTTATGCCATGGTGTAGACAGACAGGTTGTCAGTGAAGTTTCGAACAACTTTAATAACCATTTTACACGAAGTTTCTTCGTATCTCCAGCTAACCTGCTAAACACTTATTTATTTACTTATTTATCTATTTATTTATTTATGTTCTTATTCATTCATTCATTCGTACATTCATTCAAATGGCGTGTGTGCTGACAGCGTCACTCACCCATTCGACCTCTTCCCTCACAGTATCTTTGGCTTTCAGGTGGTGAAAATACAGCACAGCATGTCAACAGCTGAAGCTGGCCCATCACGGAGTGTGCAGTAAGGACGGGGGAATAATCCTATGCGATATGGATGCAGATATTTAGCAAGGCAATCATGTCCCGAAAATAGACGAAAAATTGCAAGTGTCTCACTCCTTGGCCAGTCGCGTGTGTCTGCAGCTGAGTCTTTCCAAGGTTTTTGCTATGTCCTTATCGCAAGTGTCTGCGCGCTCATCGTCTTGCAAGTCCGTCGTACTGTGGTTTCGACAGTAACGCGCTAAATATTTATCGGAGTGAAAGACGTTTCGAACAGAAGTTGCCCCAACAAATGAAACACTTTTTATGCCCCATACATTACACCCGTAAACAGTTTTCTGAACAAACAAACCGCACAATACATGTACATTTCAGAACTTGTACATCGAACAACCGACAATGATTTTCCACACACACACACACACACACACACACACACACACACACACACACACACCGCACGTCGAGAAACAAAAATTTGATTGGGCTAACGCTGCGATGAAATCAAATTTGTTATTATTTTAAAGCGGCTTTCTATTAGAGCACAACACTGAAGAACACAGCACACAGGTTACAGGAATACGTATTTATAACAGGCAACTGCCATGGGCATAATTGAAGCCCTGGCGTGTGTTGAGTACAGCGCATAAATAAGAAATACAAGACGCGCGCGTGTACTGTGTGTAGCTGTTTCCAGTCGGAGCAGTGTTACGTCATTCAGCCCATACCAGACCAACGCGAACTGAAAAACTACAGGCAATAACACAGCGACGGGCCGGAACAGTTTCACTTCCTAACTTGTTACACCGTCCGCTCTACCCGCTTTTCGTGTCGGTACGTGTGTATTCGAGGTGTCGCTGCGGCTGTTCAGTCTTATTATAGACCGAGCTAAATACAACATCACTTGCTCCTCGCTTTCTGCGGACCCCGGAAGAGGCTCGGTCAACGGTTTAGCCTGGCGACGTTCTTGACCTACAGGGCAAACGCACGTAAATTCGCGGTACGACAGACACACCTCGCCATGAAATGTGGTAAGCGTTCCACAATCCATGGGTACCAGGGTTCATTCTCGGGGACAAAGCGGCCGGGGTCGTGACGTTGACCGCTCACTCTCATCTTCGCCGAGGTTATGAACGAGTGGAACTGTACCTCAACTCCCCCATACGCCCCCATGGCGTGGACAGGGAAAACTTGAACACGCCTTTGCTTACGTGTGCACCTTCAGAAACTAACATAGTTACACTCGAGCACTGACCCCAGTGACGTGCTGGCTGCTCTAACCTGCCTCAATGTCTTCATTCTTTTATGGTTCATTCACAAAAGCTAACTGAAGTCACAGCAAATCATCCGAGCCCTGGCTTCCAGATGCAGACATGCTGTCCTTTAAGCTGAAATGTGGTACACCGAGTGATTCCACGCCCAGGCTGGAAGAACAATGACACTTCCGGTACGAGATAAGAACACAGCACAGCACAGCGCAGCACAGTTACAGTGTGCGAGCGGCTTGCAAATAGATACGGTTCTATAGCACTGCGACAGGTCGGTTTCCGGCAGCCTATCACAGGATGCTCAGCCCCTCACACGGCTATCTGCGGCACCACGCCGCTCTGCTCTGCTCTGCTCTGCTCTGCTCTGCTCTGCTCTGTGGCACGCTGCCTTGCCCTTTAAACGACGGGGTTGGTATTTAAATTACAGCGCATGGTTTGTGAAAAACATGGGTCTTATTTGAATAGAAAAATATAAAATTATTAAATAAACGGAATTTTGTGGAAAATAAAACAGAGATTATGCAGCATGTCGTGAGAATGCAGTACATTTCCTTGTTGCTTACGTATATACGATAAAACTCAAGCGGTGTTAAAGTGCGGTCGCATCCCGCGAACCCAGGTGGTTTACAGGTTAACCAAGATGCAAATCGCCGTATATGAATTATTAAACGAACCACAGCAATGACAGAACATGCTGTAGAGTGGGAAGTACTCTTGCCTGGTATTCTGGAGGTCGTGGATTTAAACTCCACCATAATACCGACCATCCCCGCGTCCTCACATCCCTCCAACCATACGCCATAATATTTAACCTTTCAAAGCCTAGCGGTAACTTCACGTACCACCAGGTTTAACATTAAAAAATTCTACGTGGTGCCCACATTGCGTTTATGTGTTTTGTACGGATCTCAGAACAAACAGCAACTTTTGCCTTATAAAACATTAAGAGACTGGTTTTTATAACCGAAGTGGAGAGTGTTTACAGCGCGGTACGCACTGAGTCCTTACATAAAACAGATACGCTTCGTCTTTAAAGGGTTAATACAAACGTGGAATTGGCCCTGTCCACGCCACGAAGTCATATGGGGGCAGGAGGGTTACAACTCCACTCACTTTCAACCTTGGCACAAATGGAGGTGAATGGTCAACTTCATTCCCTGCCCGCTTTACCCCCGGGACAGAACCCGGTCCCCACTGAATAGGAGGCTGGGTGGGCCCCACAGCCGGTCTGGACGCTTTGGATAAGAGAAAAATGTCTTCCCCTGCCAAGATTCGAACCCCGGCCCGTCAAACCCCTAGTCTACACGCTATACCGATTGCGATAAGGGACTATAAAGTGACAACGTACAGACGCGACAAGCATGTGTACCCCTTCTCAGCCACGGACGTAGTTCCTCTCCTTTTCAGTGGCACAAAGCGTACAGGAACGAGACACAATCAAGTGGCACACACGAGCGATGTTTTCAGACCCACGCGTTAGACCGCACGGCCACCGGGATCGGCGAGAAGCATTGTTATTAAAGAATACTGCATCCCGCCCCCCAAACAATGAGTCCGCAAAACTGGTGATTGAGAGGACTGCTTATGAAACGATGGCGGGCGTTGTAGTTACGCACCCTCGTAAGAGGGGTGATAGAGCGCCCTCACGCAGAAAATTACACACCCACTGTCAACACCAGCAAAGTTATCTGCGTGCAAGAATGACACTCGTTCAAATTCCACAAATCCCAACCCTCTCAAAAATTCCCGTGTACACATCACGACTCATTGAGCATTGTCACGTTCGAATGTACTTAAAGGTAGACGGGAGAAAGGGGTGTGACGTCACACAATATTTTCCAAATACTGCACTCGTAATTATGACTTCCACTGCATACGTAGAAGCAAAACTCAGTCCATCTGCCTAGCGTTTCATTTTATTCTTCTACACAACTGTTTAAATAAGTACAGATTCTGTATACTGGTATTAAATTTGCCGGATAAAACACCAAAGTTTCGCATCGCCGCCATGTTTATAACTGTCTGCTCACAGCTGCACACAGACTACAGCGTGTAGGTATATTTATGCTCTAAATCCGCGCCCAATTTTACGCACCTAGCTCCAGCGATTCGTCAGTCACCGCCATCAAACCAGAAGGTGAATGTGACATTCACACCGCCACCAAACTGGAAGGTGAACGTGATATTCACACCGCCACCAAACCGGAAGGTGAACGTGATATTCACACTGCCACCAAACGGGAAGGTGAACGTGACATTCACACCGCCACCAAACTGGAAGGTGAACGTGATATTCACAGCGCCACCAAACCGGAAGGTGAACGTGACATTCACACCGCCACCAAACCGGAAGGTGAATGTGACATTCACACCGCCACCAAACCGGAAGGTGAACGTGACATTCACACCGCCACCAAACCGGAAGGTGAACGTGACATTCACACGGCCGCCATACTGCTATTTTACATTCCACGAGAACATTATTTAGGCAAAAGCTGCTTTCTTCTCCCGCAGTTCGTTACCACACACCAATCTTATTATTATTATTATTATTATTATTATTATTATTCCATGGTGCAACAGACCCTCGTGGGTCAAGGCTTCCTCATTATCCAAGCTTCACGATCACACTCAGACACACCACACTCTGTAGGACTCCTCTGGACGAGTGATCAGTCCGACGCAGAGACCTCTACCTGACAGCACTCACAAGAGACAGACATACCGGCCGCAGACAACACACACCAATCTAGAACCTTAAAATAAACAACGCCAGCGTCGCTCTCGGTTCGCAAGTTCGCGCTTTCGCCACGTTGTTATTAGTAACTGCAGTAAATTGAAATTGGCGACCCTTGAGTGTACTGCACTCGCATAATGTCCGCAACAAGTTCACCGTAAAGTCGGTCAAATGATCAAAACGTTCTGCATGCCCTGTCCATCTCATCCTCTTTGATTTGATTACCCCAATAGTACAGGGTCCTCATTTTATCTGGCAACAACCGTTTCTCACTTCCTACCGCTACTGGTCCGTAAGTGAGGGCGGTCGGCTGAATAGGCTACGTTAGTTAACACGATAAACCAGCAGACAGGATGTGGCACCCGATAGTTGTAAGATGAAATAATGACCCTGTACTTGGCGAGGAGTACAAATCACAAAACACGTAAATACAGTCGAGCTGGCTTACAACGTCATGAAAGGGACTGAATATTTTGTGTCGTTATAATCGAGTGTTGTTATAACCGAGCACCATAATGTTATGGTTAACAGCGAGGACTTAATTTGTACCGCATAGTATCTGACTTCGTAGGCGAGGTGTCGCATAAACCCATGTCGTTATAACCGGGTTCTACTGTACACTGCGCAGGTAATATGTCTATTGTCCAGATTGGCCACGGGTCCTGCTCAGCCTCATGGGAATCGACGGCTCCTGGGAATGAAGGTGATCCCTCACCTCCACGTAGTGCCGGGTTAAAAATGCGCGTACGTAATTGAGAGAGGGAGGAAGCTTCAGTGGGTGCTTATTGCAGGCATTGTAACTGTCCCGCTGATTGGCCGCGGGGTGGAGGTCGCGTTTGTTTGAACAGTAGAACATAATTAGCCCGACCGTTATTTGGACAGCACTGTGCCACCGCAACGCTTGATTGTCACTGCGGGTCAGCAAGCCGAGGGAATGCCGGTTGATAGATATATTCCATTAACAGGCAGTACAGCCACTTTACATGCTTACGTCACACGGCAGTCCGCCCGCCCGCGGAGATACAGATTGCTGCAGTAGGGCCATCGATTGCCCGCCTGATCACAGCCGGCTGTGCTGTGTGCGTCCTGACAAACTGTGTCAGCTGGGACAGTCGCCGTTTTCTGGGTTGGAAAAATCGTATAAATAATTTGCTACTCTCATCCTATACATAGACTCCCGACTTCTGGGGAGGCTGTAACGCGAAGTTACAAAAACACGCCCAGTGGCTTCGACATGTTTGTCTACCAGCATGCAACTCGAGAATAGGCGAAATGATACGAATGGAATCGGGTAATGGGATATCTACTGCAATTCATCGGCAGATGCCGGTTGTAGTTGAAAATCGGACGGCACTGAAGGGCACTGTACGTGAAAAATTTGATTCCTTTGTTCACGAGCTTCTTGCATAACTCACTACATATGCACCTACCTGCAACTAACTCAATACATATGAACTACCTATAACTAACTCACTACATATGAACCTACCTGTAACTCACTCACTACATATGCACCTACCTTTAACTAACTCACTACATATGCACATACCTGTAACTAACTCACTGTATATGCACATACCTGTAACTAACTCACTGCATATACACCTACCTGTAACTAACTCACTACATATGAACCTACCTGTAACTAACTCACTACATATGAACCTGCCTGTAACTAACTCACTACATATGAACCTACCTGTAACTCACTCACTACATATGAACCTGCCTGTAACTAAATCACTACATATGAACCTACCTGTAACTGACTCACTGCATATGCACCTACCTGTAACTAATTCATTACATATGCACCTACCTGCACCTCACTAACTACATGGAACAGAGTCTATGTTGAGAAACAACGCAGGTCTTCAGCTAGCTACGAAATCCCCCCCATATTACGGAACCCGAAGGTTCATCACCGTGTTCACAATAGCCGCCACCTGTCCCTTTCCTTAGCAAGATCAATCGAGGACACGCCCTCCCAATTTTCCGGCACATTACATGGTATCACATATCAGAAGACTGCATTGTTCACAGTCACCGCCACGAGAACCTGAAGATTCGCAACTCGTGGCTAAATAACAAAGCTGCGATATCCAATTGGCTTAATGCTGAATCACACGGCTAAGTTCATGTGGAATGTCGATTCCTGGGAAAGACACGAGATTTAAGTCGCCTCCAAAGCACCCTCACCGGCTCTGGGGCCCACCCAGCGCCTATCCAGGAGCTCCTGAGGTAAAGCGGCAGGAGCGTCAAACTGACCACTGACCTCCACCTTGTGCCCAATTTAAGAAAGCACGGAATAGTACCTCCACTACCCAATACGCCTCCATGGCATACACAGGACCCTCACCTTTACCTTCACAGTTACCAATGATGAATGTGAATCCGTTCCATTCAGACTGCACTAGCAAGCTGTGGTCTACAGCAGCGCAATACTTAGCAGCAGCTACCACACAAGCACAGCATGTGGGATTGTGTCGTCTGGCAAATACACAGTACCGTGACGTCAGACCATGCTTCTCATGCCATGCGTGGCATACACCAAGTTGCTGGCTCTACCTGTGATACCTGTGTGGAACAACGCACCCTGCGGCTTTTCAACACTCCGACATGTGCAGTGCAGTAACTATAATCTTTGACCACGAACGTGTTGTCACGTAGCTGCGTACATGGGGGGACAATATTAAAACAGATACTAAATAGGTTGGCAGAATGCGGACTGGATTCAGGCGGCTCATGGTACGTCCAGGTTGCAAACATGGTGAAATTCCCGATTCCAATTAAAAAGGAGATGTTGACTGACTGAGCGACTATCAGCTTCCCTATGACTCGACCGCATAGCCATATAGTTAATAGCAAATCTGAAGGCAGTAATTCAGCTTGAAGCTGCCAACCATTACACAGCCCATTAATATTTCGACGAAGTACTGTTGCGATTAGAAACATCATTTACCGATCTTTCAGCGCTAAGGGGCGGAGAGTTTAATTGGCTGCGCCAATATTTAACTTGACTGGCTGCGCGAGAATTGCATGTAATTGGTTGCGCGAATACTGAATTAGCTGCGAAACAACTCGATTTAATTGACTGCACATGTATTTAATTGACTCCGCGAATACTGAATTTAATTGGCTGCGCGAATATTTAATTGGCTGCGCGGGAACTGAGTTTCATTGGCTGCGCGAATACTGAACTTAAATGGCTGCGCGATTATTTAATGGCACTGGTTGCGCGAATACTGAATTTAATTAACTGCGCGAATACGGAATTTAACTGGTAGTGCGAGAAGTGAATTTAACTGGCCGCGTGAATATTTAATTTGATTGGTTACGCGAGTATTAAATTTAATTGGCTACGCGAGAACTGAATTTGACTACGTGAGTATTTAATTTAATTAACTGCGCAAGTATTCAGTTCTCAGATTGAACTGTGTTCCATGGATATTCCCGTTAGTTGCGCAGCCATCCACAGTGCAGAATCATTCAAGGCTCTTACTCAACCGGGGATCCGCTAATCGAGTAGAAACCACGCAACAGAACACACAGCTGTTTTTCCTTTGGAGTTTTTTCATCACAGTTTCGTTGTCATTACCGCTAGGAAAACCCCTGCTTTGTAACAAACTTTACATGCACTGAATAATGGGTTTCACACTTTATCTAGAACATTTAAACCTTAACCCTTTACAGACGAAGCGTATCTGTTTTATATAAGGACTCAGTGCGTACCGCGCTGTAAACACTCTCCACTTCGGTTATAAAAACCAATCTCTTAATGTTTTATAAGGCAAAAGTTGCTGTTTGTTCTGAGATCCGTACAAAACACATAAACGCAATGTGGGCACCACGTAAAATTTTTTAATGTTAAACCTGGTGGTATGTAAAGTTACCGCTAGGCCTTAAAAGGTTAAATGTTACCGCGAGTTGTGCCAGGGGGTCCGCGAATACAGATAATTTTTGGTAGGGGGTCACAGAAATTAAGGAATCTCTGTAAGGTGTTCCTGGGAACCTTTCACGAATTTCACCCCTGCCGTTCCCGTCACAGCATGTGACGTTCAGTGACGCATCCGCGGGGTTAGAACACATTTTAAATATACAGTTTTCAACTTAAGAGGTTATTCTTAAAGCAATAAACAACTGGATCATCAGGCACTTTACATAAACACGCACAAACTGCAAGTCGATAACGAGAAAACAAACACACACACACACACACACACACACACACACACACACACACACACACACACACACACACGCAAGCACGCGTAGCATCTAAACTTTGCCCTAACTTTATTCGCTTCATTTACGGGATGTCAACAACGTGTAGGATGTTACTGTAAGCGTGCGCACCCCCGCAAAGAACCTTATGGGTTACGTCGTTTTTAAGTAATGTCTTAACGATTTCTCCGTCTTAATGAGGTATAAAAACTTCCACCTAATTTATTTCATGCAAAAACACACTGCACACACTGTCAACAACCGACCCCCAATTATTCGGACATATTTCAACAAGGTAAAACCCCATAAAAGGCCGCGGTCTACTCTAAAATACGAATCCTTTATAAGCAGCCCAGCTTGCGGCTTAGAGCTAGTTCTGACTGCCTGAACAAAGCCTGGCGGCCCCTGTGAGAGGTCAAGTTGCAGGTTATTGTGGTCGCTGCTGAGACAGCCCCTTGGGAGACCATCCGTTCAGTACGGCTTGTCATCCCATATGCACCCAGTGGGGCGGACTATGGTACAGTCACGTCGCATATCCACAGTAACTGGACATACGTAAGCACTAAGGCACAAGCGACATGAATATCTGCTGACGTCAACTGTTGCTGGAAATGATGTTACCAGCAGAAAGACTCCAGTTGAAGGACTGACCTCTCATACAATTGCAACAGTTTATAATTATTCTCACAAATATCCGCACACTAAGTGTTTCAGCAAGCAGCTGCCTTCCACAGGTACTACGAGTGTTCACTTACCATGCACATTATTCCGCTCACGCCTGTTTGCGAAATCATGACCTACTGAACTACCGAACAGACACTTCCAAGACAGACATTTTTAGAAAGCTAAGGATTCAGCACTGACACGCAGTCTCCTTTGTTTTCAATAATTCCTTCTCAAAAAAACTGATTTTTAACAAAAAAAACCTAACCTTAAAAATTGGTAGTGCTTCCTCTACCGGAAGCCATAGGAAATACATTAAATATGTTAGCTTCCCTTGGCCTCCGGTGGTGGCAGAACATCATCGTAAGAGGCTTGCACAAGTTATTGGGTCCCGCAGTGTGTGAATAAGGTAGGATTACCGTGAACACTACTAAATCAACCACACGCTGCTCTAATGTACTGTGCAACAGTTCACTACACGGAAAATTACCAGTAGTTCTTCTGCGTATAAAATTAGACCAAGCATTATCAAGTAATTATTTTATGCGACAACTGATGTGTTCCCTGATGATGGACCAGTAAGGGCCGAAACATGTAGGAGTGCAATGTGCTGTTTGAAACTATTATTGTGACACTGTTACAATTTGAGTGCATTTGTTGGTTGATATTAAAAAAAACCGTACCATAATGCACGGAATGTAAAATATAAAACAGTTACGTTTCTTGGTCCTACCAGGAAAGAAACCACAATCCCTGGGGACATCCATCCCGTACTCTATCCCTGCTCGGGTATCTATGTGGTGCCAACATACAGTTGTTTCTCGTGTCAGTTGGCTAATTACAGATAATGCTGAATGTGGGTCTCGGGTGCGCAGTACGGTCCTGAGTCAGCTGTATGGTGCCGCAGAATAGCAATCGAGCAGCCAAACGGCATTTAAACAGCAGAAAGTGTTACGCACGTCACGACAATTAGCAAAAAGCTATGCACTTGCTGCCACCTGCTATGAAACATGTAGCACAGCAACACTTGACACGCACCGACAAATTTGCACGGTGCATGCAGGTTACACACGAAAGCACACTCGTTGCTATACTTAACACCATTCAAACGGTCACAAACTCTGCACTCTGTCCACACGGTGTATTTATGAGTTCAGCGTGACTCTTATAATAAACAGCCATCGTATCCCTAAACAGCATGAAACAGCTGGTCTGTGTGCTAGAAACGCAATGTTCTGGTCTCTACAGGAAACAATAAGGCATTTTACACATTACTGAGGCAAAATTCAACACAAAACTGATATAACGTAAATCAGTTACAGAATGTTTACCAAACACCCCGGTCGGTGAGTACTGCTCGGACCCTGAGTGCCTGCCACGCCCTACCAACAACACTGTACCTGGTAGGTTCCCCCAAATGTTCTCATTTTCTTGTTCAGGTTTCAAAGAATTAGCCACATTTTCATTTGCGTTTACTGGGGTACTGGGGGGCTGCTTTTACAAGAGGTCTACTTAACACATTTTTAAAATAATTCATTTCAGTTACTCGGGTGTTTCACAACAGCAAATTCGTCTGTTATAGTAAAACACTGAAAGAAAATTGATAAAACTTCGAACAGTACAGTAACGTACAGTAATAACTAACAACAGCACGAAGAACACAGCATAAAATGTACAAAGCCGACGCCAAACATACGGATACGTTAAAGGATGAGTCATGAAGTGGATAAAAAATGCTAACATGCGAAATAAATCTTCGCTGATGTCAGTGTGGCTGCAAGTGACGTTCTTAATAGAAAGACATCTAGCTGAAAGACGGCGGACGTGATAACGTGCTGTCCGGTCAGGGTTAGGCTAGAGCAGACGGTGATAGATGAGTGTGATCAGTGGCGGGATGACGACTAACAAAGAAAAAGAGAAGAAACTCCTAAAAAAAACCTGCTACCCTGTCACTTCGTCCACCACAAGTCTCACCTTAAGTCACCCAGCAATGAACACAAGGACCTAGAGCGGTAACGATCAAACCACGTGTGTTCACCGCCACTCACTGGTGCCCGTCCGACTGAAGCCCCTCCAATAAACAATATAAACTAACTAACTAACTAACTAACTAACTAACTAACTAACTCCGTGTAGCAGAGTCCTTCCTGAGAAGCTAACAGTTCCTCAGCTAGTCAACAAATTACCCACATTTTATAGAACCCAGAGGTTCATTACCGCATTCACAAGAGCCCGCCACCTGTCCCTATCCTGAGCCAGATCAATCCAGTCCATGCCCCATCACACTTCGTGAAGATCCATTTTAATATTATCCTCCCATCTACTCCTGGGTCTCCCAAGTGGTCGCCTTCCCTCAGGTCCCCCCACCAAAATCCTGTATGCACCTCTCTTTTCCCCGTGCGTGCTACATGCCCCGCCCATCTCATTCTTCTTGATTTGATTACCCGAATAATATTTGGTGATGAGTACAGGCCATTTATAAACAATATAAAACAAATCATTAACAGCCGACACAATATCATGCATAAGGACTTTGTGGCCGCTCTGTACATGGCGTAGTAACTCCGAGGGCTATTATTATAAACAGTCTGAAATAGCCCAATTAGGGTGAGGCTCTACAAGTAGGAGCACTCTGATGACATTAACTGCAGGCCACGTAGCGTGCTAAGAACTCACTTCCTGTTTACGTGACGTGTCTGACCAGCTCTGGCGCGTTTTTGTTGATGCAACGCTATCGCATTGACTCTGGGAAGCTTGAAACATAAAATTTTACTGTCTGCCCCACAGAAAACACAGCGTCTCAATCACAAAGATCGGTTAACGGCGTTCAGACAAATAGTTCTTGTTATGACGATCAAATGGAACACAAACACACTCTTGGGACAAAACACCGAGATTTTTAACGCTACAAACTGGTGGTACACACGTAGCCCTTGTTTTACTGCGCCTTTTTGCTTTAAAGCCCCTTGCCAGTATACACTTCTTAATTTACACCCTCTTATTTTCGGTTTAACGCCCTTTGGCTGGCTGTGCTCTATTACGCTATCCCCTACCTACTCCATTATCCCTTATGGGAGTATCAATTCTGATTTACTTCTTTTTTATTTACGCCCACTTTTCCAGGAACACAACTAGGGCGTAAAACAAGGGCTTGGTGTGTACAGCAACCACTGCGCTTTTAACGGGAATTACAGCAACATCTTACAACTTTCTCTGTATGCACGCACAGTACTGGTAGCGTTCAGCATCTCTCTGGCACCTTACCAGATGCTTTATCTTTAAACCTACGTCACCCGTACATAGCGACGTACAGAACGCGGACGCTACAGGCTGGCCACAGTACAAGAGCACGGGGAACGAAACGAAATCCGCAACACCTATACAGAACCATCTGCTGTTAGTACGTTACTGCGTACTGTAACATGTGGCTATGATACGGGTACAACACTACTGCAGCGTTACGTCAACAGCTGCAGTGCGTAATTCTCGTCCGTCACACACGCGTCAGAGCGGCGACTTCCCATTGAAATATCGGACAGCGTCCGGCAACGGGTTCAGCGATGCGGGCTTCCAATGCCGGCATAAGAAAGACATCTTTCATCTTCTCCGAAACGTCCACACCACCTCTACGGCCCACCTAGCCTACCCTTCAATGGGTACCGAGGGTTCTTTCCTCGGGGGTAAAGCGGACAGTGCGTCTGGCTGACCACTCGCATCAGTGCCGAAGTTAAGAATGTGTGGAGCCACACCTCATCTCCCTCCATATACATTCATGGCGTGAACAGAGACAAGTTTACATTTTCTAATGGTCCAGTGTCACGTGAGTGAAATACCGCACACAGACAATGCAGCCCAGGTCGTCCACACCATTCAAATCACCATTAAATATCCGACGTGTCTACAGGTGTACAGCTACACGTATGTGTGTGTACTGCCACCCACCATAAAATCCTTGTTTTTTCCAAAATCCAAATTTAAATATGAAAATATACAGAAGTGCACTTTTGTCCTATTTTGTGTGGCTCCGAAAATTGGTCCCCAGCATCACCGGAAGAACAAGCTTTGGAGGCAATTAAAAACAGTAACATGGCAGTAAACACAGTGTGTAATACGACGGCATTATTTTAGTCACGCTGCACGTAACGAACAAAATTTAACAGAGTGGGGGTGTTTAACCCTTTAACGACGAAACGTATCTGTTTTATATAAAGACTCAGTGCGTACCGCGCTGTAAACACTCTCCACTTCGGTTATAAAAACCAGTCTCTTGATGTTTTATAAGGCAAAAGTCACTGTTTGTTCTGAGATCCGTACAAAACACATAAACGCAATGTGGCCACCACGTAATATTCTTTAATGTTAAACCTGGTGGTACGTAAAGTTACCGCTAGGCTTTAACAGGTTAAAGACGAAGCGTGTCTGTTTTATATAAGGACTTAGTGCGTACCGCGCTCTAAACACTCCGTCTCGGTTATACAAAACCAGTCAGTTAATGCTGTATAAGGCAAAAGTTGCTGTTTGTTCTGACATCCACACAAAACACATAAGTGCAGCATAAGCACTACTTAGAATTTTTTAATATTACTCCTGATGGTACGTAAAGTTACCGCTAAGTTTGAAAAAGTTAAAGCAAGGGCGCTGGGGCCAGCATTTTAAACTAAGACAGACGTTGCAGAAGGCTTGGAAAACCTGTACAGAAAACAAATGCATCCAAAGTTTTCGCAATGAAAACTGCGGTCATCGTACAGTCTGGTACGTGGTTACCAACGATTGTAAGAAACATGCTCCTTCCACATGCAGGGTACTTCTGTACTCAACATGCAGGCAGCATATTATTCAGAAACAAAGTTGTGCCTGTCCACGCTATGAAGGCATATTGGGGAAGCCGAGATGTAGCTCCACTCATTCCTAACTTAGGCGCTGTGGACATAAACGATCAACATCATGTCCCGGCAACTTTAACCGCGGGAACGTACCCGGGTACCCAGAGAACACCGCGCCGGGTGGGGCCGAAAGTCGGTTTGGACGTTTTTAAGAGAAGGAAATTCTTTCTGCTCTGCTGGGATTCAAACCCCGAACCGTCCAGCCTGCAGAGAAGAAACATACGACGTAATAGCTATAAGATACCACACTGTGCTGACCGTGCTGTCTGGTAAATGGTCACCAATGATCCGCAGAAGCACGCTCCTCCACATTCAAGGCGCTTTCTCTGTCCTCAATACGGTGGCAGCACGTGCTCCGTATTGGTATAACCCACAACGCCATGATACGAACAACAAACGCCACTGAACAAACCAGCGGCAGGTGGTGCTTAACGAGTGCCGAATCTGATCAGCACGATTTCTGCCCACAGGTGTGATACGATGACCCCGGTCTGCCACTCCAGACCCCGTTATTCGTAAGTGGTTCCAGTCACTGAGCTTGCAGAACTGGTTCCACACGCTACGTTCCTCAACGCCGATGCTCCGGGCCCTCTCGCTGCATAAGCCACATGGTGACGTCACAAACCGACCAAAGTGCAGCATATGGCGACAGGAAGGACAGGCAACCCGGTGCTTGCACTTTCTTAACCTGTGGCACTGCATAGAGATGAGAGACTAAAAGACCCAATGGGCCCCACAGTGGGTTTGGACGACAGAATGAGTGGGCCCCACAGTCGGTTGGGACGAGACTCAGTGGGCCCCACAGTCGGTTGGGACGAGACTCAGTGGGCCCCACAGTCGGTTTGGGCGACAGACACAGTGAACCCCACAATCGGTTGGGACGAGAGAATCAGTGGGCCTCACAGTACGTTTGGACGAGAAGCTCAGTGGGCCCCACAGTCGGTTTGGACGACAGAATGAATGGGCCCCACGGTCGGTTGGGACGACAGACTCGGTGGGCCCCACAGTCGGTTGGGACGAATCAGTGGGCCTCACAGTACGTTTGGACGAGAAGCTCAGTGGGCCCCACAGTCGGTTTGGACGACAGAATGAGTGGGCCCCAGTCGGTTGGGAGAACAGACTCAGTGGGTCCCACAGTCGGTTGGGACGAGATAATCAGTGGGCCCCACAGTACGTTTGGACGAGCTCAGTGGGCCCCACAGTCGGTTTCGACACTGTGAAGAACACAACAATCTCTGCCCCTGCTGGGGTCGAGTCACGTCCTACAGCCCTAAGCTAACCACCATCCCGTCTTCGCAAGTTATAAGCCACAGACACGTGGTGGTCCCAGGCGGTAACCGACATAAGCACTAACCACGCACAGTGTTGCTTAACCGGTGCGTGCTATGGCCACGAGCCACGACGTGCAGCAAGAAAATTTACGGCCGCTCTAAAGGTCTGTTGGCTATTTCATTAACTTGTTCAGATATCAGAGATCGGGTACGAAGTATATGGGTGTCCTCAGTGTGTAGTTGGCAGTCTCTTGCCAACCGCGAGCTTCAAGTACCCGCGGTTTCCCGTCTGTGATCAGTTCTGCCAACCGCGAATGTGGGGTTTTGTACATCCGCGGTTTTTGATATGCCTCCGCACGGAACAAAAAGCTGAAGGTTGTCCCACAATTACATGCGCACAGCCATTAGCCATACGTCAGATCCGTTCGCCACAGTTTGTTACACAGATACTAATACAGTAGCTGCGCCAGCAGAACCCAAATATTGAGCACTGCAAATACCGAAGAACTACAGCGCACGCCATCTTGAGCCAGTTCCACTCACCTCCCACTCCGACGAACTTCTTAGACTGAGAAATGTTTCAGACAAAATTTGTTCTGAAAATCAAAACACACACTTTATGTTCAATAACGTTTTTCCGAAAATCATACCGTTTATGAGATAATGTGGAAAAATACAGTAGAGCCAGACAGGCCACAGATGACAATATAATACGGCGCATGCGCTTTGCGTGTTGGATAACTACGGCCACAGACACATAGAATATATAATACGTATTGCTTTTTCACGGCAACAATGGTTACGCGAACGCGACTCAGTGTTACTTTATACGTAGATTGCCTGTATTATTTAACGTTAAACATGTTTCTACACATAGTAAACACTCAGCTTTAACCCTTTAAAGACGAAGCCCATCTCTTTTATATAAGGACCCAGTGCGTACCGCGCTGTAAACACTCCGCTTCGGTTATAAAAACCAATCTCTTAATGTTTTATAAGGCAAAAGTTGCTGTTTGTTCTGAGATCCGTACAAAACACATAAACGCAATGTGGGCACCACGTAGAATTTTTTAATGTTAAACCTGGTGGTACGTAAAGTTACCGCTAGGCTTTAAAAGGTTAAAGCGTTAACGATGAACTGTACCGTCTCAGCCAACTCTCTCGGCATGTTTACAAAGCTCTGCTTAAACCGACTGTGAGTTCCTTGTCGCCTCACGTCAAATCTTCGCACACTCACAATCCCCACACACACTCAATCTCCGTTTCCAAACCCCGTAACTCAATCTTCGCATCAAGCGTTCTCCCACACCTGTTGGCACCCACAGACAGGTTCAAGTGTTGCCGCTGACGACACACAGTGACGTCACGCTGGCTTCAAACCCAGTTTCCAAGAGCACTTGATGCCAGTTAACGCCAGAGCTACTTCAGCTCCCTCAGGTCACAGCCAAACGTTCTACCAATATTACTCGCGCAAAATACACTTCTAGGGTAAAAAAAGCAGCCAAGCAGGCTTCTCAGATCAATAAGCTGTTAGTTTCTCGTGTCCACAGCTAGAGACAGGTGACCGATTTTTACGTAATCTGTTATGGACCTGTATCATTGGCGGCCTGTGAACCTTCTACTTTCCACTTACCCACACAGAGTCATGCTAAAATGGAATACGTCAAAACTTTTGAAATGAAAGCGACACTAGCGACACTTAACTTAGGGTCCCGTACGCAATGTAACGCTTCTTAAAAAAAAAAACATTTTTTGGTAAATTTTAGAATGTGGAGCAAGAGAACGATGGCGGTGCGAAGGGTACGGCTTTCGAGGCAACTCGAAACAAAATGACGCGAAAGAGTCTGAATATAGGTTATGGGCCCATTTTCTAACTTGTTTATAAATTATATGATTTATTTTAAACGAGCTTGTTAACGTATTTTAGTGAAGATTTCTTTAACGTATCATTACCGATGTTTTGTATTTCATTAGGTAACAGTTAACTCACGCCGCGGTTTCCTTAACCCCCCAATTTTGCATAAGACAATGGTCTTGTTCAGCGCGGTGTACTGCCTGTATTCCGGTTTATGTTTCACTTGTCTCAGTTCAGCTGTGAGATTTTAAAACACACTCTTCAAACGCTCTTGCAGCGGCACACCACTTCCGTCGCAGCGCTGCAGGGAAGCCATGTTTCCTGGCAACAGACCAACCAACGTGTCACTTCTATCCAAAACACGCTGGCAAAAAAATCGGCCTCGCACAGGAAGCACTTCTGTTTCATGTGAAGTGTAGCGAGCTGCGTATGCTGTGATGGCGAGCAGGTTGGACGAAATACAGTTCACAGTACGTGTATTAACTCTGAAATATAACGGAGAAAAATCGAGGTGAAACACCAGGCAGATGAATTGGTACATCGATTCTGATCACGGTAGTTACCCACAGCCTAAGCAATGCTCAGTAGCGTGGCATTCACAGAAAGAATCTCTCACGTCACGTTGACTCCGATTACGTAAACTTCTGTAAAAGACAAACCCCCCCTTTAACAGAAGTCTTTTTTTTTTCTCCATGGCGCAACAGCCCCTAGTGGGTCAGGGCCTCCTCACTATCCAGCATTCATGATCACTCAGCTAGACATACACGCACGCACACACACACACACACACACAAGCGGTAGGACTCCTCTGGACGAGGGATCGGCCCGTCGCAGAGACCTCTACCTGACAACACAAACACCCACAACAGACAGGCATCCATGCCACCAGCGAGATTCGAACCCGCAATCCCAGCAAGCGAACGGTCGCAGACCCGCGCCTCAGACCGCGCGGCCACTGGGATCGGCAATAATATACATAGCATAAAATGTGATGGGACAACAAAATATGTTTCCAACAGCCACATCTCTAACAAAAGTGCATTACTACCAACATCCAGTTTTTTGTGTATTTATATAGATGACCATTGCTGTAATTATGGCGATGATAGGAACGCTCAATGGCACGTCACCGTCCCCGCACACGGTGCTGAGTGCAGGGTGACACAGACTGCTTCTGTTAGCGCTCGGTTTTGCAGTTTATTCACGCCACAGATTCGACACTCATTAACAGCACGGCACGCTAATATACAGGTGCTAATGTTCTCTGACACCGCGTTTATCACCCAGAACACGTCTTTACAATTATCGTGCCCTTAACAAACAATTAGCTCCAGATGCACAACGGACAGCATTTTAAAGGTCAGGCGACAGACGTAATAGGCCATTACAGAGCGGACCGGCAGTTTGTGCGCATTAACACACCACATGCCCTGAACACAGAACTGGGAAAACTCCTACACCATTCGAATTTATATACTGTTCATTGAGCGACGCTGTACCACCCACCCCAATACTACGATCTGTAGTAGTAGTAGTAATAGTAGTAGTAGTAGTAGTAGTAGTAGTAGTAGTCGCAATGGTGGTAGTAGTAGTAGTAGTAGTAGTAGTAGTAGTAGTAGTAGTTTCTGTTGCCGCTGCTGTTATGGTAGTTGCTGTTTGGGGGTGGTGGCGGTAGGGTAACCAGATTTCGTTGACTGACAATACGGAAAACAGTCATGTGCTTAGTAACACCTTGTCGTCCGCTCTGGATACAGCTAACTTCTGGCATCTGGCCAACACTGTGTAGCTGTGCAATGTATCAGCTTGTTAGTTGCGACGGACCTTGTACGAGCATTATCTGCGGCATATATTACTGCAGAAAAAGGTGCGTTTGATGTAACATCCGGAAGCAGGAACGCTATGACACACACACTGCGCGCTTCATAACACCAGCACTCTCGGGCACAAATACAGCGATGCACATCTCATAAGCGAAGGGCGAAAGTGGGACTCAACTGCCCGAAGTTCCATAACATCTGATTATTCACTGACTGAAAAGGTACGAACTTTTGCACCAATGAGTTTGTGCTTATACTAGTCTACGAACTCCATACATAGTTCAAGCAGTGGGGTTCTTATATGCACCGCCTGCTTTAACATACACATTTATGTGTTTCGGAATGAACAGCACACTTTTATCTAAAGAACATAAACCCACCGGTCAGTGACATGGAGACAACGTGTTTTGTGTGAGCTAGAAACTGAATTTTTAAATATTTTATGGATAACTCCAGGCTTCAGAGGTTAAGACAGTATCCTGGCTCAAAAATTCTACTTTGTATGAATTCATATTTCAAAACTCGATTAACCAATTAATCAACGTACACTGGGTACGCGTGCTAACGGCTGCGAAATGCTATATGCAACCCGGGACACATCGATCGTATCACAAAGCTGGGGCCATTCGCAATATTCCGTGTGGGTGCCGCCTACGCCCTGGCCCCCCCACCCCCCCCCCCCCCCGGCAATTTTATTCCTATCAATTGGATAGCTGGAATACTTGCACTTGTCACACTTCGCACCGCGGATTTCAAACACATAACAAACGTAATGTGTGGCGCTGAAGCACCAAATACCTATCCAGCAGCCTGACATAAACCAATTACCGTCCCCAACACGATGTTTTAATAAACGAATATGCGGGTGACGTGCTTTTTGAAATGGCCAATTAGCAGATCTGTGTTCCCTAACAGCATTACACAGGCCTACACCTTCCTCTGTGCGCTACAAATGGTTTTTGAGCAACTAAACTGGTTCCCTGCATTCTACTGAATTACAAGGCACAACGGTGACAGGCAACACACCGTTTTCAGTAGACCATCCACGGTGAGAGGTCAAAAGAGTTCACTCACAGGTCACGACCTATCTTAAGCGCGTTCGCAAAACTGCGAAAAGCGACTACTGTCTTTCATCATGTCTGTCTGTCTGTCTGTCTGTCTGTCTGTCTGTCCGTCCGTCCGTCCGTCCGCATGGAAGAACTCGGCTCCCACTGGACGAACTTCCATGAAGTTTCATATCTGAGCATTTTTCGAAAATCTGCCGAAAAAATTCAAGTTTCATTAAAATCTCACAAGAACAACGGGTACTTCACATGAAGACCTGTGTACATTTATGATAATACCTCGCTGAATTCTTAGAATGATGCATGTTTCAGGCAAAACTTCAGGCAAATTACGCCCACGTAAGTGACTGCAAGACTGTCACACCCGACAGTGACAGACACCAAAACACACAACAAAATAATGAATTAGCGCTTATGCAAGATATGTACCGCCAGCAATTAGCTGCGTAAGTCAGTACGACGCCGGTAGCTTCAGGAAGTACACTGTACAGTGATGTTTGGTGGTTTGTACACACGACAGTCTACAAGCATGTAAACACGCCGCGACGCGAGGCGCCGAAACGGGCGGCGCCACCTCATCACACAAAATTACGAGCTTCAGTGAATCTCCCAACCGCACTGTAGTTGAGTTCATTAATTCTTTGAAATCTGAATCTCATGAAATACACAAAAACTTAAAAACATAACATCACAGAAAACACACCGCGTCTGTTACAAAAACCAACCCAATACGGTAAAAAAAATGGCTTTTAATCCTGAAAATCGTATATAGACGTAAACGCAGAATACGGGCAAAACACACAGTCCTGAATGTTAGAGCACGTGGTAGCCATCCACAGTCACTATTGCTGTTTAAATTTACATTATGTATACAGACTCAGTTCGTACCTCACAGAGAACACTGTGCTTCAATTACAAAGGCGAACTGCCTAATGTTGTAGACAGAAATCCCTGTTTATTATAATAATTACATGGAACACATAAATACACTAATCTGTCCTGGAAAAAGTGCAAAGCCCTCAGTGTTAAACCTGACGGCACAAATAGTATCCACTGGACTTTAACGGCTTAATGAATGAGCAAGCTGAATCATACAAGGTATTCCCGAAACGTCCAACACGCTCTTCTGGGACTGCTTGACACTGGCGATGAAGGTACAACTTTCGAAACGTCGGATACGACTTACACAACGACACGGCGTCACATCCCAGAAGACTTCAATCTTCAGCAACACCGCTGTGAGAACCTCACAATTCACACATCACTTAGCTGTTAAATCATTTCGAGTGAAAACGATATATCGACATGAGAAACAGCCAGAGCGCAGCCATCACACAAGCCTAGCTTTCCTGAACAATCGAAAGCATGGTACAACCAAAGAGCTATCACTTCCAGCACAGCCGCAGTAGCTCAGTCGGTATAGCTACTTCGTTACGGGCTGGACGATCCGGAGATCGAATCCCGGTAGCGGCAAGGCATTTTTCTCTTCTCCAAGACGTCGAGACTGACTGTGGGTCCCACCCAGTTCCCTATTCAATTGGCACCAGGGTTCTTTCCTAAGATAAGGCGGCCGGGGCGTACGACTAACCACATACCTATATCTACAGCCGACGTTAAGAATGCGTTGAGCTATATACCTCTGCTTCCCTATATGCCTTACGGGCATGGACAAGGAAACCTTTACCTTTACCTTTTTGTCATTTTCTATCACAAACAAACGCATGCCGTTTGCATCATACTGGTACAAGCCGGTACCTGAACCTGGTCCGACCCTCTCTGTATTATCCTCGTGTGCTTGTTTCCTCGCGGGGGCATTGCCAAGGCTGTTTGCGTATTCCGAAGTTTTCCGCCATTACATAATCATTAGACCAAGTAGGGTTATGTTTGCCGGAATGTTTGTTGGTCATTCGCGTCACGAAATCCAAACAAAACTCGCAGTTACTAAAAACAGCACCACGTCAATAAACTTCAGTGGAATACATCCTTCAATCGACATTACAGGATCGACCTTTGCCGGAAAATTTAACTCTGTCGCACAGCTATACAGCACAGTGTAACATGCCGTATTTACACTAACTAACTAACTAACTAACTAACTAACTAACTAACTAACTAACTAACTAACTAACTAACTACCTACCTACCTACCTACATGGAGCAGAGGCCTTCTTGAGAAGCTAACAGTTTCTCAGCTAGTCAACAAATTCCCCACATTTTATGGAACCCCGAGGTTCATTACCGCACTCACAGCAGCCCGTCATCTGTCGCTATCCTAAGCCAGCTCAATCCAGTCCATGCGCCCATCCCACGTCTTGAAGATCCATTTTAATATTATCTTCCCATCTACGCCTGGGTCTGTCAAGTGGTCGCCTTCCCTCAGGTCTCCCCACCAAAATCCTGTATGCACCTCTCTTTCCCCCATACGTGCTACATGCCCCGTCCATCTCATTCTTCTCGATTTGATTACCGGAATAATATTTGATGATGAGTATAGGTCATTAAGTTCCTCGTTATGTAGTCTTCTCCACTCCCCTGTCGCCTCGTCCCTCTTAGGCCCAAATATCCTCCTCAGCTGTATTTACACTAGTCGAAGAAACTGTGGTTCTGTGTTACACACGTCTCGTGTGCGTTACTGGTTAGCGAACTACGCTGCTTTGTCTGCTATGGCAGCGCCTACATGTCTGATGCGTGCCCAATAGTGTTTATCGCGTACAACAAGGAGAGTAACGTAAGGCAAAAGGTACGTGAAACTGGCAACTGGACTTCCAGATCAACAAGAAATATAGATTTTAATTCAGACAACGTGCTGTGATATTGCTGGGGAAGGTACAGTCCTCAACAAGAAATATGCCCACAACAATAAAAAATTTATGAGCACCAACTGTGTGATAGTGCAAGTGCATGCAATTGGTTTAAGGAATCTCACACAGAAAATATGGCCACAGCACCACAACCCAGTTCGTCGAAACAGTCAACACGAAACGCGGACCTCTGCGAAAACGCTGAAAGATGACTTCCCACTTCATTTTCAACGAGCACTACACATGTCCACCACAAGGAGAAGACTGCCACTTAAACTCCGTTATAGACTAAGCCTTTAATTTTTAAACGGTAATATATGGATATTCACTGCACAATGGAGATCCGAATACATAAGTTCACACCAAAAAGTATTTACAAGCTAAACACAGCTGTACTTATCTACTACGCACATAATACATACATACATACATACATACATACATACATACACACACACACACACACACACACACACACACACACAAAACGGTAAGCATATACATACATACATACACACACACACACAAAACGGTAAGCATATACATACATACATACATACATACATACATACATACACACACACACACACACACACACACACACACACACACACACACACACACACACACACACACACACACACACACACGCTAAATACAAACAGCAGTATGTACAAGGTATGAACACGTTTGTACAAGCGAGCATGCCTACAGCACCTCAGTACTTACGCTGCGTCAGACAAAGAACACCCTCTATTAGCCTAACGCAATATTTAGAAACCCGGCGCCTTCCGTCGATTAGTAAGTACGTCGTCCACTTACCTGCAACAAAAAGAAACGCAACAGTTAGCTCATGTCAGTGACATCTGAACAGGCCAAACTACAACTGAAAGGAGGGGCCCCTTCAAAAGCTGACAGAACACATGCCGAATTTTAAAAAGACCTGTGTAATGTAATCATCATGTTGCAGTGCAACCAACAGTACTCAGAAAACCCTAACCCAGCACAAGGGTTAATTCAATGGCAATGAACACAACGACGGACTGACCGCACAGCACGGACGGATGATTTTCGTACCCACGAAACAGTAAATGGTGGATGTTTCGGAGGAAGAAGGCCCGTGGGAAAACGTAGAGGAAGATGGAAGGATGCGGTATGAGAGATGCGGTAAACTTGCTCCAGACACGGAGCTGGAAGGCGGCAGCAAGGAAGAGAGAAAATTTGAGGAAGGAGATCGGGGAGGCCAAGGCCACAAAACGCGCCGAAGCACCACAGAAAAAAATGAATCTAATAACCCTGCGGTAGTGAAACGTAGACCGGGGTAGCTCAGTCGGTATAGCGACAGGTTACGGGCTGGACAGTCAGGAAATCGAATCCCAGTGGGGGCGAAACTTCCCGCACCCACCCAGACCGGTCCTGGGGCCCACCCAGATTCCTATACAATGGGCACCTCCGCGCCCCGCCCGACAATCAAGCCCCGCTCCACCGGTCGCCCAGTCAATAGTACAGTCCAGGGGCCTCAAACACGCAGCCCGCCAGCTCCTTTATGCGTCCTTCCCACAGATCTCATTCTAATTATGGAGTGCGGCGCGCCTCACTGTCGCAGAGTTATTTCATTTAAAATGTATTTTTTTTCCGTCATAGGATTGAAGGCACAAAAAGTTTTGCTGTCCCTCGATGGTAAAGTACACCACACATAAAAAAAATATAATAATGCAACAAACCTGTAAATTCAATAAAGGTAATACATTTTGATTTTGTTATTAAAGGTGATAAACATTTTAACGGTGGGTTTAGGGAATACACCTGTTTTGAATGCTCCATAACCGTGCACTGAACAGTTTGACACGGTAACCAAAACCAACAACTGCACACAATATTTTACATATGCACTGGTTCAAAAACTTTTGTAACATCCTAATGTGTTTATTCTTTGTAACGCACCTTCCTGAGGATGGCCACATGAGTGGCCGAAACATGTGGGATGTATTACTACGTTTACAATATATTTCCATAAACTTGTGTGCGTCTGTTGGCTTTAGTCACAATATCGAACATGCTTGTACTTACACTTGTTCCGCCCGCCTTAAATCCGGGGCTGTGGAGTCGGAGTCGGAGTCGGAAGGAATTTTAGGTGGAGTCGGAGTCGGTAAAAGTGTACCGACTCCGACTCCGACCTCAATCTAAAATCTTAATTAGATATTCCAATTCCAGAACCCTGATAGCTACAGTAACCACTAGACTTCTACTTAAATATAGTTTATAACTCTAAACAGTAGCCTGATGATTTACGTGGTGGTGATGAGATGTCTTATACGTTTACCGTTATTAATACATATTGAGCTTTTATGAAGGAGTCGGAGTTTTAAAAATCGAGGAGTCGGAGTCCGAGGTTTTGTGTACCGACTCCACATCCCTGCTTAAATCCCCAAATCATCCCCTAAATTTCGACCCCACTCGCGCAGTCCCTACACCGATTCGTCAAAACACATTCTTAACAGACAATTTAACATTGTGTATTTTACAGCCTACTTTTTTGTCGGCCTGTAACAAGCGGAAGAAAAAGAAAGTGAAGCCGCTCCAATAGGAACGAAACGTCTTTCGCTGTGTCACCCCGCATTATCACCACTTTGTATAACCTTCTATTCCCGTGGAGGAGGAAGGATTTTAACACAAGGTTAATGGTATTCTAGGAAGCCCGGGGGCTGGAATCTTACTGTAGCGTGCAAGGAGAACACGTGGATCTAATTTACCAGTGAGTCACTCTCTCTCGGTGCGGTGTACAGAGCGCATCAAGCAGCTGTACAGTAAAGCCACACTGTGTCAGCAACGCGCTGGCAGGCATTGTAACGCTCTGTCCTTGTATCAGCAACGTGCCCAGTTCGAATCTTACCCCACGGTTTTCCTCTAGTTCTGGACTCGCGACAATTCCTTACAAGGCGCCGCAACAGCCTCCTTCCAAATCCTTGCCCAGTGGGCATTCACGGTTACGTTCCTATCTCATTCGATATTACATAATGGATGACCTTAAAAAAGCGTCTCTGGAAGTACAACCTGGAAATCACTATTCGTATTAATTATAAAAACGAATTTTAAATTTTAAACATCTTAATTTCCCGTAAAAATTTATCATCGAATTAAAATTTTGTCTTCCTGTTAACCTTTTAAAGCGTAGCGGTAACTTTACGTACCACCAGGTTTAACATTAAAAAATTCTACGTGGTGCCCACATTGCGTTTATGTGTTTTGTACGGATCTCAGAACAAACAGCAACTTTTGCCTTATAACACATTAAGAGATTGGTTTTTATAACCGAAGTGGAGAGTATTTACGGCGCGGTACGGACTGAGTCCTAATATAAAACAGATGCGCTTCGCCTTTAAAGGGTCAAAACGACAAACGACCGACAACAGACGTACTGATACGCAACAGAATTTCATACGCACAGTAAATTATAAACAATAAAGTCCCTACATAAGCGACACAACCGACGGAACTTAAAAGGCAAGAAACATACGCAAATACTGCAGCATTTCGAGACTCAACTCCGTATGTTTCAAATGGAAACTAACGCAATTGTCAACCCAGTGTTCTGTGGGTGTCGCAAAAGCAGGACTGCGCATGACAGCGACCTCCAGCTACAGAGGAGTATTCGGGCACGTTTAATTCATCTATTCTACACAACCTTGGCATTACACCCAAACACTACATACAAAACATGACGCAACAGCAACCACGTAGATACCTCCTGTTAGACCGTCAGGATGCTGCCATCTGTCTAACGCCTCTAAATAACACTCAAATGCTCGCACACGTCACCTTTACAAAGACAATCCGGTTAATGCTAATCACGGACACGATCACTGTTTACTAAGGATCACACAAACTACATAACACACTGTGTGGGCAGAATGAACGCTTTACAGGTGCGGTCCCAAAATTGCGTAAGGCGACTCTTAGCTTCGTCATGTCTGTCCGTCCGTCCGTATGGAACAACGCGGCTGCTGCTGCTGCACGAATTTTTATGAAATTTAATGTCCGCAGGTGTTTAAAAAATCTGTCGAGAAAATTCAGATTTAATAAAAATCTTACAAGGATATGGGTACTTGACTTGAAGATCTACGTACATTTATGATAACATCACGCTGAAATCTTCTTCGAAGGAGAAATGTTTCAGACAAAATTGTAGAGAAAATCAAAATGCACATTTTATGTTCAATAACTTTTTTCTGAAAATCATGCCGTTTATGGACTAATGTGGAAAAATACAGCGTAAGGGACTGACATGGAGTGTTACCTCTGGGTTCCAACTATTCTGCAATAAGACAAACAAAAAAGCGGGGCTGGAAACACGTGGAGGATAAGGAGAAAAGGAAATAAACGTATCAAGAGGAAAAGGGAGAAGAAGGGGTGAGAGATGAAGAAACTAATGAAACTGTTTCCTCCCACAGACTAAATCTGCGCATGCGCTAAAAGTCCCCATCACAAGACTTACAGTTATTACGTATTATTTAGACTTGCCGTTAAATTTTAAACATTACACTAGCTGGGGCTGCGCTAAACAGTGTTTATCATTTCCTTAGGCACGGCAGGTGCCACGAGATGTCGCAACGGATGCGGGTTTTCTGTTCAATAAAGCTTCCGTGTTTGGGGGAAGGATAAAAGAAGCATCCTGTATCATATGCACTGCCTTTCGAACTACCGAAGCCAACTTTAACTAAAAGAAACTTCCTGTTTTGCATTCATACTACGATGCAACAGAGAGATAAAACCTTTCCTACCCCGACCGCACAATTTCCACTTCTTGTTTCTAAACTCTGGCAGAGCACGACATTTCTCTTCCACCCTCGCAATTTAGTGCTTCAACTGTTATCAAGTTGAAGCACTAAATTGGGAATACAGTTTGATTGAAGGAAAACTTCCAGTCTGAGCAAGACAACTGCCCCAGTCTACAGGCTTCAGATCAACCCACCCTTATCTGCAGCAAGTTTCTTAGGCACAAGAAACTACGAACTGTCTCGTCTACTGCAGAGTAATACACGACTGCTGCTACAGGGGCCTATGTTCGGAACTCGAGATGCCCAATAATTCTGTACCTTTCTAAAGCATCTGGATGTAAACCTGCTTAAGGCACGGACACCAAACATTTTTTCTTCCCTAACAGCTCAACAGTCGCCAGTGGGCCAGGGCCTCCTCATTAACGTAGCTTCACGATCAAACTCAGCTGGACACACCACACTCGGTAGGACTCCTCTGGACGGGTGAACAGCCCGAAGCAGGGACCTCTACCTGACAACACACAGCACTCACAAGAGAGAGACATCCATGTCCCCGGGATCCGAAACCGTAATCCCAGCAAGCCAACGGCCGCAAACCCAGGCCTTAGACCGCGCGGCAACGAACACCAGACATACTTAGAGAAAACTGATCTTTGGAAATTAACCCACCGCAAATGAGGAACCGAAACAGCGTACCTGGTACAGCGACCGGACTATCGGATGGACGATCCGCAGTTCGAATCCCTGCAGGGGCAAGAGATTCCTACCTTCTCAAAAACGTCTAGACTCGCTCTGGGGCCCGAATAGCTTCCTATTCAATGGGTACCGGGGTTCTTTCCCAAGGGTAAAGCGGCTGGGGCGTGAAACTGACCGCTCACCTCCCTCTAGTATCCAGTTTAACCCTTTAAAGACGAGGCGTATCTGTTTTATATAAGGACTCAGTGCGTACCGCGCTGTAAACACTCTCCACTTTGGTTATAAAAACCAGTCTCTTAATGTTTTATAAGGCAAAAGTTGCTGTTTGTTCTGAGATCCGTACAAAACACATAAACGCAATGTGGGTACCACGTAGAATTTTTTAATGTTAAACCTGGTGGTACGTAAAGTTACCGCTAGGCTTTAAAAGGTTAAGAAGAATGAGTGTAGCTATATATTGGCTCTACCCATATGCCTCACGGCGAGCAGAGGGACAACTACACGTTTTGCCTTGACATCCGGCACACCAGTACTACTGTATAACATGTGTAATCCTTCCATTTATATATATGCCTTCCGAACTGTCTCTTCTGTATATCTGACTAAAATTTTGTATCCACCTCCCACTACTCCATGCCCCTCCATCTCGCCCCCCCCCCCCCCCCCCATTTAATCCCCGTCATAATTCAAGGCGAAGAATACACATTACGGATTCTACATTCTGTAATTTTCTCCAAGTCCCTGTGACATCCCTTCTCTTGGTCCAAATACTCCCCTCTGGAACCACTATGTCGCTCTGAACACCTTTAGTCTATCTCCTTCTCTTAGAGTCGGAAGCCTCATTTCAATCTCATACAAAACTGAAGGTAAAATTAGTTTTGTATACTTTAATTTTCAGACCTTCCAACAGGCCACAGAAATACGAATTAGAAACCGAAAGACTTCAATTATGTCACCGTACAAAGCAAAGATCGCTGAAGCATGAGATTAATGAACTGAATAGAGTGCGCAGACCGTGACGAAAAGGGCCGGGCCGGGCCATTCACTGTCTGGAGCAGTGGTTATCAACCAGTGGGGCACGGCACGCACTGGACTACGGTACAACACACTCATACACTGAATTCCACATAACGCAGGATTTGCCGTATTTACGATATACGGTATTTCACGGCCTGGTATTCCAAAGTGACCAGAATGTTCGGTATGTGTCCCCGAATTAGTTCCAACAATTCCCCACAGATGGAGTAATTAACCCTTTAAAGACGAAGCGTATGTGTTTTATATACGGTCTGAGTGCGTACCGCGCTGTAAACACTCTCCACTTCGGTTATAAAAACCAGTCTCTTAATGTTTTATAAGGCAAAAGTTGCTGTTTGTTCTGAGGTCCGTACAAAACACATAAACGCAATGTGGGCACCACGTAGAATTTCTTAATTTTAAAACTGGTGGTGCATAAAGTTACCGCTCGGCTTTAAAAGGTTAATGTACGAATACAGACGAACTCGGTTATAACGTCATGAAAAGGACTGAATATTGTCGTTATAAACGTGTGTTGTTATAACCGAGCACAATAATGTTATATGGTTAAACAGTGAGGAATTAATTCGTACAGAACATCTGACGCTACGCACGAGGTCTCGCATAAACCGATGTCGTTATAACCGGGCTCGACTGTAGTTGGACTGAATTACCGAACGTTTGGAATCGATTCCCGGCATGGGCAAGAATTTTTTCTTCCGTACAGTGACCAGACTGGCTCTGCAGACCAGTAGCCACCAACAGCTCTTCCGCTGGGTCAACTGGCCGGGCTGTCACGCCGACCACTCACCTCGATCTACAGCCACGGTTAAAAACGCGCGTAGCAAAAGGCTATCTCCAACACCCCATAAATCTTCATTACATCATATATCAATCACATGCGCAACTTAATTTCTTTGTATGATGAAATTTCCACGTCCACCCTGAAGATGAATGCGAGACAATTCCGAAACACTGCTTTCAACCTACCAAACTAAACGGTGTCATAACCCCAAACATCACAATACCAACCCAGAATTCATAAGTTAATGTCGTCAAAACAGACATTCGCCCTATTTCTCGCTTGCAATTCTACATCTGTTGAATAAACAGACGCTGGTCAAATAAGAGCGGGGGGATTTCTAGGAACAGCAACGCGGGGATATAAACAGTTACACTTCACTGTGTGAGTGTGTTGTTAGCCTGCCACCCACAGTCCTACTGTCGCTTCGTACTTCCAAATAACTAAATTCAACTGCAAACCGCGTGGTGAAAACAGAAAATGCAGGACAGTGGCAGCTGTCTCTGTACAATCCAGTAATACACACATATCACTACACCGTACCAAACTATAAACTAGCTACGAAGCATCGTACTTCTTGGGAAGCTAACTGTCGCTCAGCTGGCCTTTTATATGGATGTCGAAGACTCATTACCGTGTTTCACATCAGCCCAGCACTGGGCCGTATCCTACGCCACTAGAATCCAGCCAACACCATCCGACCTAATATTTAGCGTGCATTATAATATCCTCCTCCCATCTAACCATAGGTGTTCCAGAAGGTATCCTCCCTTCAGGCTTTCTGCCCAAAATTTTGTGTACGTTTCTAGTTTCAGCCATTCACTGGTCATCTCATCCTCAGTGATTTGCTCATCCTAATACTATCTGGTAAGAAATTCAAATCCCGGAAGCTCTGAATTATACAATAATCTCCATCCTCATGCTACTTCATCTTCTTGAGTCTAAATATTCCCCTTAGCGCCCGGTATCAAAGGCCCTCAGGCTGTTTCCTTCTTCATGGCAGACGACGTTTCACATCTAATTATTAGGGACAAGTAACACACCTATTACGAACAATGAAAATTACTCTGAATTACATATAAATATTCAGTCCTTACCGCGCAGTAAACACACTACGTCTCGGTTATAAAAACCAGTCAGTTAATGCTGTATAGGGAAATAATCGCTGTTTGTTCTGAGATCCACACAAAACACATAAATACACTGTGTGGGCAGAACGTAGAATTTCTAAACGTTAAACCTGGTGGCACATACAGTAACCACTGGGCTTTAAACGGTCAAACACAGAGACACGTTCATAATAGCCGGGGCATAACCTACATGTTCAATTCCGCTTTTCTTTTGCTGCTGGTTCCGAAGGCCTCTATGACCGCCGCCCCAGCGTTTCTTCTGAACGGCTGTTCTGCCAACTGAACCACAGCTGATAACACGCCAGTCACTCTGATTTATACGACACAAAACAACCACTACTGTGTCAAGCCCAATTTCTTGCTTCAGTGGGCAACACTCACGCCCCGTGCTCCAGATGTCTCGGGGTTCAAATCATAGTTCGGAGATCTAGTGTACTGTCCGAGGTGACCCGTGCTCTTCCTCAGTGTCTACAGACCAACACCAATACAAGGCAGGCCACGACCGCCTACGCCCACAGCCTCTTAAATTCACATAACTCGTGCTTACGTTACAAGCAGCTGACAGCTGGGTTACACAATCCATACATCAATAAATTAGCGTGTTAATTACAGGGAAGCTGTAATACGTGTAATTTATTCTTAATATTCAATGGCATTCGCTTAGTTGTAACGATTTGCTACAAAGGTGAGGTGAAGGTGAAGGTGACGCTGTCCATGTACACACCATAAAGGCATATGTGTATGGAGGCAAAACTCCATTAATTCCTAATCCCGGCACTAGTTGGAGGAAATTGGTCAGCTCCATGCCTCGACCCCTTTTCCTTTGAACCCACTGGACAGGAGGATGTGTGGACCCCCCAGCCGGTAGGAACGTTTCTGGAGAAGAAAAAATCTATTGCCCCTAGCGGTACTCAAATCCCAGACTGTCAAGGTCGTAGTCAGGTCACTAAACCGGCTACAATTTTGGAACGAAGTCTAACGAAGAAACCCTTACAAGTACGATTACTTGAAAGACATTTTCAAAGTTCATTTGTTTAATCATTTACTGGGGACACACTGCTTCAGCGCTCTGTAACATACTCCACTTGTGGGAGTTTGGTTGGTTCTCAGAACAGCGACTACTGCCATAACCAACACTGACAAATCTCACTAACGGAGACGAGATGCATTACTTGAAGATAAGAGCATGCCTGCATAATATTTAAACAGCCTCGCCCTGTAGAAGGTCACAGAGATTACGTATGTCACAGACGAATTAAATCCCCTAAAAGCTGAGTGTGGGATTTAAAAGCCGTCGGTTAGCCTGCCCTGCCAAGCTCTATTAGTGAGACAGTGATCCATTGTCACAGCCGCAAAGCCTGATAATTCAAGGCTGTCAGTCCCGACATGCAAACAGTGCACGGACGGGCGATGTAAGCAGTTCACCTTAAAAATGAACACCCAGTTTGTTAACCAAGACTTTCGCACCTCTTAAAATTATTTCAGACTTAGTGGTAACTGACTGTACCACCAACTGACATTAAGGAACCAGTAAGATGTGACGTTATCACACGGGCTTTAGAAGTGAAGTGAAGGTCTTGTGTAGAATGCCTGTAGTATCATTGATTTCAGTTATGCAATTCGTATGTGGGTTACTGTATTGTACGTTGTCACATTGTTTTGTATACCTGTCTCATTGTTTGCTGTGTACTCGTTTTAGGTTCTGTTATTCGTTTTATGATTGTTTATTCTTTGTACCTTTTGCTTCTACTTTGTGTGTTCTGCATTTTCCATTGTCTTGTACAGTGTTTCTCCTCATGTATATTTGTTCCTTTCTATTTGTGTACAGTTTTACAGACCGCTGCCACCGGGTAAAAACCCAATTGCAGTTAATAAATGCCATTCATAAAGATTCAAGTCTTGTGAGAGGTTGGTCTGTGAATTGTTGGGTAACACTTCCCGACGTTTCGAAAGATTTGGCGCGCCTTGAACGTCGGAATCAGGCAGTCCTAGAAGAGCGAACTAAGATCAATCAAAACGTCGGGACACATTTACCCAACAACGCAGCGTTAACGTCTCAGAAGACTTAAATCTTGCATTTAAAAGACTGCACTTTTTCACGGTATATTTATGCGCTCCCTATGATTCTCAGGACCACATGCGACTATTTCCGTGAACAGCAATAACAGGCTGGTCTTTATAACAGAGACTGTGTTCTCTGTCAGGTGCGATCTGGAGTTTCGTAGAATATATAGTTCATATGAGCGCCATCTTTAGATGAGACATCGCCATTTGTGTATCAAATCACAAGCATATATTTATTCAATGCCAGTCACACACAGCATTAAGATTTTTATATACGGTGACTAAAACCAACAAACGCACACAACTTTATGAAAATATACGATAAACGTAACAATACCTTCTACACGTTTCGGCCATAACCTCCTACATACACAGCCATTTCTTTCCTTCCAGCACGGTGACATATATACTGTCTACATACAGCATTTGTTACATACCACAAGCAAACCTGTATCTGTATCACAAGTAAAATCACCAACGCAATGCACCGTATGTGATAAAATCACTTTTATTCACTTATTCTGTCTCACCCCGACATGCTTCGGCGCAGCAAGACTGTATCTGTATGTTAGACTGCAATACGTATTTTAAAGCACGTAATTTTAATATTTAACATTCTACATGTGCACTGGTTCACAAACTTCTGTAACATCTCAATGTATTTATTCTTCATAAGGCATCTCCCTGACGATTGCCCCATGAGTGGCCGAAACATGTAGCAGGTGTTACAGCATTTATATTTTGCGTTGAGGCACTGCGCTACAAACCGGCAGATCGCGGGTTCGATTCCCGATAGTGTCATTGGAATTTTTCATTGACATAATCCTTCCGGCCGCACTATGGCCCTGGGGTCGACTCAGCCTCTAACAGAAATGAGTACCAGGAATATTTCCTGGGGGGGGGGGCGCCCAAAAGGCGGCCGGTGCGTACGGCTGACAACCTTACCACATCCATGTGCCGACTGTCTGAAAATCTGGGAGCCTCAACCTCATGGAACCCTCAGGGCCTCTCCAGGCCTGTAATGGGACTGCTTTACCTTGTGTGCATTTGTTGGTTTTAGTTAGCACATCTGACTGTTCAATGCACGGTTACGGATCAATTAAAATTAAAATTTTTGCTTTACAAGCGACTAGTTTCGGTTCTGGTTTCGAGCCATCACCAGGCGTTATCCAAGAACAAAGATACACAGAAAAATTCCAAGGGGTACAGTAATTCGGCCGGGGCGTGATGTTGACCACTCACCTCCATCTAGCGCCGAAGTTACGAATGCGTGGAGCTTTACCTCTACTCTCCTACATGCCTTCATGGTGTAGACATGGATGACTTCACATTTTGATAAGCGAATATTCACTTATATATGCTCAGAAAGGTACTTCGGCCCACACGCAAAGTGGGAAGTTATGCAATGCGGGCCTACACACTGTCGCAAGCAAGAGGCACGCCCACTCCCTGTTGTTTAATCACCTCGAACGGAGGAACTATTTCCCAAAACAGGGCTGTCCTGCCCGCAAGTCCTGAGTGAAGGAATTTTGCCCCGGTAAAGATATGGCGAGTTATGCGCTGGACACGAACACTGCCCCCCCCCCCCCCCCCCCCCACAAAAATTGTCCGTCAGTGGTGTTAAAAACCAAAAATTCGTATTCATTCATTAGGTGGTCTGCCTTACGACAGGTCAGTAGCCTCTTCCAAAGCAAGTTCTCCACACAGTGCGATCTAGTGCTTCCTCTTTCAGTTTCCAGTATCCTCGCTCTTCCTTAAGGTCATCCAGTAGCTCCTTACGTCTTCTTCCTCTTCTTCCCCTCACTCCTAACCTTTCCCCTATCTTTCCATCAACAACGTGTTTTAGAAGGCAGTTTCTACGCAAGATCTGACCAATCCAGTTAGCCCCCCTTCTTACTGCATGCAGGGTATTCCCCTCCTCCTTGACTCTATGTAATATTTCTTCATTTCTCACGCGATCGGTCCAGCTGATCTTCCCCATCCTTCTCCAGCACCACATTTCAAAACTTCCCAGGTATTTCTGATCTACTTTCCGAAGTGCCCACATTTCAGCAACATACAGAGCTATATTCCAAAGTAGCACTTTACTAGTTTCTTCCTTAAATTTTAGTCCAAGTTGCTGGCGAAAAGAGTTTTCTTCTTGTTCAGTGCTGCTTTTGCCATGGCAATCCTGGATTTAGTTTCACGAGTACAAGTTCCACCATTTGCTTTCATGCTACCCAAATAGTTGAAATATTCCACATTTGTATACGCCCACAAAATTTATTAGAACGCCTCAATATGAAATTTCATGAAAACCCGTTTATCTGTTCTCGAGTTGTTACATTCCGCAATAGGGACAGGCACGGCCAAGCCAAACCGTGCGTTTTTTTGGCAACTTTTCGCTGTGGACGCCCAAAAATGAAACATGAGGTACAAACATGATACGAGCCGACATGATGTCACAGCTTCGCACTGCACCATTCGCTGATCAACACCACGCATCGTCTCACACCCTTACTCTTTGTTCACGTGTATAAGACACGTGTATAAGACTGAACTCAACTAAAGTGTACCGTAACATGAAAGCTGTTCACGACACGTGCAGCTGTCCGTCAATTAGACACGTTTTAAAAGCTTCTGCCCGAAAAGAAAGCATATTTTAAAGCAGGGGTGCACAAATCCTGGGCACCAGGTCACCGTGGCGACCACATTTCGTAGAGTGGCGCTTAACACTTGTGGATCCTTAGTATGTCACCCTTCCGGCGCCTAGAATTTTAAGGTGGCTCCCAGATTTTTGGAATATTTGTAAACCCCCTTTTTAAAGTAATAACGACTGCATTATACCTGTTTAGTCAGTGCATACGAATAACGTACATGGAACTTTGTTCCGATATTGCTGTCGGCCGAACAACGCAGGCACGTGTGCAAGATTATTCAACCCACATCAGATATGTCACTCCTGCACACAGAACACCAGAACAAGACTGCAAATGCTGAACTGCATGACATTGCACAGGTATTATCAAGGCGCTCCTTATTGTAAACGTGTCTTACGGCTTCACGGTACACGTGTAAATGCAATATAATTTACAGCCATAATAAAAATAGGACCATCCCTGCACCGATCTCACAGCATTCATAAATACTCAACACCATCAGCCTACGTGCACATCTCTCACGCCGAATTTCACCCAAATCGGAGGAAAAAAATGTGGAAATGTAGGGGTAAAGTTGCCCCTGTCCCTGCCATGAACGCATATAGGTGTAGAGGTACAACGACAGTCGTTCTTAATCTCGGCGCTAGATGGAGGTGTGTGGTTAGCTTCACGCCCCCGGCCACTTTACTCCCTGTACCCAGCAAACAAAAGACTGTGTGGTCCTCACAGCTGGTCTGTACATTTTGGAGAACAGAAAAATAGAATCGAACCCCCGAAACTCCACCCATAGCCTAGTCACTATACCGACTGAGCTACCACGGCTCGCAAATATATTTGTAACGAAAAAAACAATGGCTGATAGAAGATTATGTAACCGTGTCGGAAGAGAAAGGGACACGAGAACAGTACAAAGCCAGCGAACGCAAAACACCGGGTACATTCAAGATGCGCTGTAGGCCGAGTGCAAAGCCGGTACACAGTACTGGTACTGAAGGGTGTTACAAGCACAGCTGTTTTCACCACCATGTTCACAGCGCGTAACACGCTGCAGCTAAGCAAGAGGGACCACATCTGCAAGACTAAAATATAAATTACATCACGAATAAGACACCCCCCCCCCTTTGCGCACCGCTTCAGTGACAGAAAAAAAAAAGCTGTATCAAGCCCCACTGAAATTCCACCTTTACAACTACAAAACAAAACAAAACAAAACAAAACAAGACTGTGAATTAAACTCACCCAAATATCGTGACTTACATTCTTTCATTGTACACCGCACTGAATTATCCGCGAACTCAGGCACGTACTGCAAGCGAAATTGTTAAAATTAACACTGAAAAAAACACACACACACACGCCTCAGTGACGCTGACAAAATACATCACGATGAGGGTTATGACCTTCTGGGATGTGGCATCAGGTAGCGACGTTTCAGAGTAACCTACCGCTTGCATCCTCAGGTTAAGGCTGTAACCTACATTTTAATGGATGAGTAGTCATGTACTAAAGGCCGTACAAATCGATTACACGCGGCTAAAGCAATGGGAGACTCCCGAGTAAACCTTTAAGCGGCTCTGAACACATGAGGTGTCATTCATAACCGAATCCGACCAAGACAGTTAAGAGTACAAGATAACAACGCACCTCACAACACTGGTTCCACAACTGAAAACGCTACGCAAGATTCTACAGAACCGTGAGGTGCAGGGGGGGGGGGGCGCAACACACAGCTACAACTGGTAGTCGACAACTGAAAACATGTCCATTACAGTTTTACGTTCCGTTCGTGCACGTAATGCAAATATCTCTGACTCGGAAATCAGTCAATATAAAGTACACGGAAACAAGCAGAAAGGACGCAAGAGAGCACGCTACGACAATTAGTATAAGAGAAGTGATTATAACATAACTGTAAAAATTCTTAACATAGGAACAGAACTGTAAAACTGAGACGGAGGGACAGACAGAAGAAGAATAAGAGGAAAAAAAGAGAAATAAGGTTCAGACAGAGATTCGGCAGGCCTAACACAAGAGACCAAACAAGCGTACATCATTTGTGACGGTACGATTCCACTGTTTGGAGCCTCCGCGTCCTGCACCGAGATCCACACAGAGCAGAAACGCAAACACACTGTGTGGTAAAATGCAGAGTTCTTTAATGCGGCAGCTCGTGCCGCATATAGTTACCGCTGAGCTTTAAACGGTTACAGCATGTGGTATATACAGCAATCGCTGGGCTTTAAAGGGGTAAATAGTCAATGGTCACTCCCTCCCTCATCGGCGGCAGTTAAGGACGCCACCCCTGCACTACTAACAAGGCGGTAACAGGATACAGGAGCGTTTAAAAGCACGGAACCTTACGCACATCAACACGGTGTAGATAGGGGGGACGAACATCGCTTTAAGGACGGGTTTCTGCTTACACGAACATAAATTTTACACACATCCACACGAATCACATTACGTTAATAATTCAGTTGCTAGTCTTGGTAACATGTTCGCTTTAAAACGGTTTGTGCGGGTACCAATCCTTTGGTGTGCAACATGTGACACGCGTACCGGTTGTTCACCGTCGCTGGTCATGCAACTTTTCTATATTCGTCACGTAATCTAACGAAACTCTATAAATATGGGTCGTTAAATAACAGTTTGAGAAACAACAAAGGTTGTCTTAAGACAAATTAATGAAAACAACCGGGAGGACACTGGCAGCTTGTCACAATTCACTATTACGTCTAGTCAGGCGGAACACAGCAGAAAGTCCTTGGTACCTTGACCAGATTTCGAACCGTGTACCCGCTGACTACTAGTCAAGTACATCGACGTTTATCCCACCTGCAAGACTGCTCCAGGCGCGCGTACTAAAAGCGCGGCCGTTGTGTCTTACTAAAGCAGACCGGAGCTACAAATTCCTACCCAACAGAAACACTGGCCTAGCAACAACTTTTAATAGACTGTCCTTATTAGCGAGTTCGCAAAATTGCGAAAAGTTATTATTAGCTTCGTCATGTCTGTCCCGCCCTCAGTCCTTTCGCATAGCATAATTCGGCTGAAACTCGACGGATTTTCATGAATTTTGAGATTTGAAGATTTTTCGAGTATCTGTCGAGAAAAGTCACGTGTCATTAAAATATGACACGAATAACGCGTACTCTACGTGAAAACCCACGCACATTTATGATAATATCTCGCTGTATTCTTCTTGTAATGGGAAATGTTTCAGACAAATTTGTAGAGAAAATCAAAACACTCATTTTATGTCCAGTAATTTTTTCCCCCGAAAATCGTGCCGTTTGTGACATAATGTGGAAATATTTGGTGCAGCCTGACAGGCCACAGATGACAATACAATACAGCGAATGCGCTTTGTATGCTGGATAACTAAGGCTACAAACAAACACTTAGAATATGTAATACTTATTGCTTTATCACGGCAACAATGGTTACGCGAACGCGTTCAATGTTATATTATATGTGCCACTGCCCGCCTTTTCTGATTGAATGACTCATTCTAAGGTTACTTAAGCAACATTTATCTGTGTCTGCACTGTCGTATGTAGGCAGAGACCTTGCGAGGAGCCTATGCCCCGTACAAGCAGTTCTACCAACATCTTGCAAGAAGAGTCACTGGCCGGGACTTCCTTACAACAAGCAAAATCCATTTCACAGTTGCACATTTCACTTAATGGCAAATGTGTACAGTCTCGAAGGAGACGACAGCAGCTAAACTCAAACCACTGTACGTACACTGGCTTCCACATATTGGCGTAGAAACACGTGACCAGCTCGGCCGACAGCCCGACCGAGATATGAACCGCGCACCTTCTAAATACGTAATTATACATCACAGACAGGCTTGCTGGCCGATCCCAGTGGCCGCGCGGTCTAAGGCGTCGGTCTGCGGCCGAGCGCTTTCTGGGATCGTGGGTTCGAATCCCACCGGAGGCATGGATGTTTGTCTCTTGTACAATGTTTGTGTTGTCATGGAGAGGTCTCTGCGACGGGCCGATCCCTCGTCTAGAGGAGTCCTACCGACTGTGGTGTGTGTCTGAGTGTGATCAAGTGAAAATAAACAACCTCGACACCTACTGTGAGTAGGTAGAAGAGGGAAGGCCTACGAAACACGCTTGCTGAAGTAAATGACCAAATTCCCGCATCGTTTATGTAATGAGACTACCAGTACCTCAAACTACGAACGATTAATGAACAACTGACTGAAAAGGATGTGCACGAAGCGGTCATGGTCTGACTCACTGCCGACCTCAGTGCACCGTTCGATCATGAATGCATTTAATGGATTTAAAGACATTGAAATTTAAAGCCCCTCCGTTCTTGGCAGCAGTTCGAATTTACATCCGTGTCACTGAAAGGTTAAAGCATGGGTCTCCAATGCGCGGCCCGCGCCCACATCTGTAAATCATATGGAGGCCTATTATAAGAATTACACAACAATTTAGGCGGTTGGGTATACCATTTATTGTTATTTTTCTACGTGAGGCCCGCGAACCAGCCCGCAATAACCGGCGTGGTCTTTGCCATAAAAAGGTTGGACACCCTGGACACCCATGGTCTCTTTCCCTCAGGGTTCCCCACCAAAACCCTGCATGCACCCCTCCTCTACCCCCACATGTGCTAGATGCCCCGCCCATCTCAGTAACAATATCACCAGCAGACGAAAACGTAATGACGTAGTCCACTAAATCCTCGCTTCAAAATATGACAGAAGCCAATTAATGTGCAATTACACGTACATAACCCACCCATGCACAAATGTCTCAGAGACATGCCGCACGTCACATCTGCACCTCAATAACCCCCCGGAAATGTTGACGCAGGACACGTCTCACAGTTTGCAGCAACTGGTACGTATTCTGCCTTATGTGGCTAGCCAGCAAGTAGGGAAAGCACAACCATGCATGGAGGAAATAGGTTACACCGAGTGCTACTGCATACGGGCAGTCTAGCCTACAATTGACACAATACATTATTTACACTATGACAGAACGACTCCATTCTGCAAGCACCTGATTTCTATTATTTCCACAAACATCCGCTTACAAATAAGAAGAGAAAACTACGTAACATTTCGAGCTTCGCCACAATTTAAAAGGACATGATGTCACTCAAGAGATACATCTGGCTGTCATGGTAATTGAAGCTTCAAAGACTGAAATTCGTGTAAACACCGTGCGTTCACATAACTCAGTATATTATCAAAATACCAACAGCCTTTAGCAGGGGTACACAAACCCTGGGCGCCACGTCGCCCGCGCGGCTAAATTTTTACGGTGGTGCCCAATATTTGTGGACCCTCAGCATGATACTTCATGTCACCCTTCTGGCACCTAGAATTTTTAAGTGGCCCCCGACCTTCGGCAAATATATGTGTCGCCATGTTTATCATCTCAGTGCACCAGGACGAAATGTCGAGAAAATTCAAGTTTCATTCAAATCTGACAAGAATAACGGGTACTTTACATTAAGACCTGTGTACATTTATAATTATATCTCGCTGAATTCTTCTCAGAATGAGAAATGTTTCAGAAAAAAGTTGCAGAGAAATCAAAACACATTTTGTGTGCAATGTGCCGTTTATGACATAAGGCGGAAGAATATGGTTGAGCCAGACACGCCACAGATCACAATACAATACGGCGCATGCGCTTTGCATGCTGGATAACTAAGGCTACAGACACACACTCAGCATCTGTAATACTTATTGCTTTTCCACGGCAACAGTGGTTACGCGAACGCGCCTCAATGTTACGTTATACGTTCAGTACATTTCCTGTCTTCTTAGTATATTCTGAAGGCTGTCGTTCTGTGTGTCTTCTTTCTTCAGAGGATTGCGTATGCGCAGAATACGCTACGCTAACAACAACGATGATACCCTCTGGCACTGACCCATGCACCTCACAGCCATTATAATCACACGTATCTGCTAAAGTCTGTTGGTAATTAGATAATATGGTAAGTCACGCAAACAGTGTTTAAAAATTCCGTTCCTACTTCACAGAAAACACAATGCGTCTCCATCATAAAAGAAAATCACAAGGGAAGTAATTGCTACTTATTCTACCGCACGACCCACACAAATACGCCTGTCGGGGAAAAAGAAAGTGGGTTTTAACATGAATCTGCGTGGCACACACAATAACTACCGTGCTTTAAAAGAGTAAAAAGACATAGGTTTAATGGCAATTAAAAGAAAATACAAACCCGTCTGGGTTCATTACGGTAATGTATCGTGTGAAAGTGTAAAAAATGCCAATTAAACACCGCAGTGTTGGAATTACTGTTTTCAACTCCACTTTCACGGTTGGGCAGTTGGAGACAAAGCAAGAAGGCAAGTGTGCCGTGCCCCACTTCGCAGTTCCTTGCAACTTTCCCACTCTGGCCGTCCTATCTGCTGCCACTTTGCATCACCTGAGTTTAGCTTCGGCGTTGCGGTGGGCCGATATCTCGGTTCCTCTTCCTCTGCACGTTACAGACAGCACACTTCCTAACAGTTTTACGTGAAGTAACAACAACTTTCATCACATTCGTAACGCAAATCACGAATGAGTCGGTCAGGGACACACCATCACTAATACTACTCTAAACATTCTCCACAAACGTCAGTGAAAAATTTAACAGAATCTTCTGCGAAGTTAAGCAGCGTGGATTGGTACTTAGTTGCCGACGTTTCGGGACAACCTACCGGTCCCATATTCAAGGATAAAGCAGTCCAACACCACCCTTGATATGGAACCAGTAGGTTGCCCCCACACGTCCATAACTAAGTACCAATCTACGCTGCGTAACATCACAGAAGATCGAAGCTCTCATTTATACCGCGGCGGAAGCCTGAAATCACGCAAAATTTAACAAACTCGATCAAAAAAAATTGTAACACGTTAGGAAACGTGCACACGACGTCATGGCTTCGCTCCCCTCGGTCTGTTAAAATTAAAACCTGCACATTCACCACCAGACCTCCGGACGCATTTTTTACGGAACAAACGCAATCGTATTACTATTCCGACGGTCACAACTCTCATTATCTTGTCCACTTGTCTGCCTTATATCTTGGCCACTTGTCTGCCTTGTATCTCGGCCACTTGTCTGTCTTGTAGCTTGGCCATTTGCCTGTCTTGTATCTTGGCCACGTCTCTGTCTTCTGTGTTGTCCACTTGTCTGCTCATTATCTTGGCCAGTTGTCTGTCTTGTGTCTTGTCCACTTGGCTGCTTACTATCTTGGCCACTTGTGTGTCTTGTGTCTTGGCCACTTGTCTGCTCATTATGTTGGCCACTTGTCTGCTCATTATCTTGTCCACTTGTCTGTCTTGTGCCTTGTCCATCTTCTTGTGCCTCGTGGTATGGTTCTGTACATCTTTTAACTTCTCGAGGTAGGTCGCAGCGACAAATTACTCTTGAGCCAGTCTGTACTTACGATATCTCCACCCATGTGTCCTTTGCAGACACCTTTTCAACACTCTCAGTGTTATTTCTTTCGTTCAAGATCTGCAGTCAATAATCCACCGCAAGGTACCCTCTCTTGTTATTCGGCTTACTACAGACTTTCCACATTTTCGCTTTCGAGTCTTCATTAACATTCATAAGTATATTTTATAATATATCTTTCGCGTTCCCTTTAAATGATGGTCATGCAACCTGCCAAGCATTAACAAAGTCCAAAACAAAGCAGAAGGCTTCACAGCGCACAACACTGTGTCAAAGCAACACAAGATACGGGTTACACATAACCACCACTAACACGACAAGGCATCCCAAGCGTAACTCACGAATACTACTTTCCAATTATACACATCTAATCCTACTATTACCGCACGTGTGCACAAATTTTCCAAAAATATAGGGGCCACATCACAATTCTAGGCGCCAAGGTTGATATGAAGCAAAGCGCATACTGAGGGCCCACAAATATTAGGCGCCACGGTAAAAAAAAAATCTATCGCCATAGCGACCTGGTGCCCGGAATTTGTGCATCCCCTATATTAGTGTATTACTAATGTTGTTTTATTTTACTTCTCCGAAGAACTTATTGTTTTAAGTAGGCCTACAGATTCTGTATATGCTCAATTTGTTAAACACAACTTCAAAGTTTCGTACAGTCGCCATGTTTGACCGAACAATGTTTCATACTACGCATTAAATTTCATATGTCAAGCATCAAAGTCTCGTCAGACCGACGGCTAAACAATATCTTCGCACAACTGCCATGTTGTTACACTACACAAAATCATTTCCTACACAAAAGCTGCATGCAATATTCTCAGATCTATTAGCGTACATCACTTCAGGCCGCTACAGTAAATGTCGCCGTTGTTGCTCACGCCTCATTAAGTTCGCGCGTTCGCCATGTTGTTATTACCGATTGTTATAAATTAAAAAGGACGTACATAACGTTTCTAAAAACTGGCGAACCAGTTGAAAGCTGAAACAGGAACACAGAGAGACAGACAGACAGACAGACAGACAGACAGCATGTTGATCACACAAACGTACGCACTAGTTCCTTTGAAAGGAGAAAATTGCGCTGAAAAAAGGGAAACTTAAACTCAAATTTCTGCAACATGGCCTTCCGCCGTAAGTTGGCCGGACGTCACTGGAATAACACGTGGCCAAGAGGACTCACTGCGTCACGAACACCATATAACTTACGGGAAAAGTTCAGTCGTAAAATAATCTTTTGTTTCTTTCAACAGCTTTCGTTGGAAAAACTTTTCGTTGTGACAAATATTTCAGCACGCAGAAACTCACGCATGTAGACCCTGCTGTCAAGCGTCCGATTTTTTAACTAGGCCTGGATGTGCTGAAAACGTTTTACTGAAACTCCTCAACATAAAATTTCACGCAAATCTGATCCTCGGTTCTCGAAATCTTACACACTAACGGACGGACAGACACATGGCAAAAGCTAACAGTCATGCTTGCAACTTTTTATTAGGAACACGCCAAAAATAACTTTCCAACTGTCAGCCCAGCCAAGTACCATGTCAAAGCAGAGCTTTAACCAAGCTATTTCGGTCTGTGGTTTAGTCATGGAATGGTAGATAATAACCCTTTGTGGCAACCCGAATACAGAAATGTTAAAAGAGTGGCTAACATAAGCTGAGCGTCAATAACGCCACAGTATACCTGCCAATCAGTGTGCAGAAATATAGCGAAAAAGTCGCTTTACTCCTTTACATTTAGCTATAATCCGCCACAGTAAGAAGGGAACGTTGATGGGTTGCCATATTTGAACTAGCGGCTGTGAGCGAATATCATAGCCCGTAGAAACTGTAAAGGAGGCACGCCAACGCTGCTCAGTACTGGAACGCCGCCCCTAGAAAATTACTTAATTTTTTTTGCGCTATTTTAAACATTCAGCACAGTGTGCTCAAGATTAAATTCGGAACGTTGTTCGAGGGCAAACCAAACTACAGAGATCTGTAAGACAGAGAACCCCACATCACTCGTCAAACCCCCACAAGTTATCACCGTTGCTAAAATATGGGGAATATGCACTAAGGGGAGCGCCCATCGCTTGGAGAACGCCCACATTATCGGTCTCGTATAAAAATAAAATGTTACTCATTTTCTGACGTTTCGGTTGTACGTAAATATGATGAACTATTCAAGTCCTGTTTTACAGTTTACGTACTGAACGCTCCCAGGCTGGCCACTCTGCATACTAATACACAAGGCCTGACCTAGAGAACGAAAATGCTACAGCCACACCAGTGGTTCCGAAACTTCTGTTGCTCACACAGGCAACACTAAGGAAAAGTTGGAGACTCGCGCATGCGCGAGGCGAAGGATACTTATTTTGCGAATACTATACTTACTGCATACTACATACATATTAAGTTAAATATATTTTCGACAAATATATTTATAATTTTTCTTTCATCTGCAATAATATAACGTCAAAAATGTTGCGGCACACGCTTTGAGAACCAGTGAGGCAGACCATGCATGCATCAAGTCTGGGACTACTACACTGTCGGAACCCCCCCCCCCCCCAGCTCCATCGCTACAATCTCCATTTGTCAGTAATTTAGTTACTCTTATTTACAAAAATATGTATTGCAAGCAAAATTTTACTTTCCCAGCAAATCTTCTGGCATATCATTTGAGGCACATGTACTAATGGTTTGCCATCACTGATCCAGATGACAACCAACATCATGCAAATGAACAGCCCCAACTGTTCCACCACCTCCACGAATTCAACGATCTTGGTAACCTCTACCCAGTTAAAAACTCTGAACTGTTAACATGAAGCTAGAAGAATTAACAGTTTTATTGACTCTTATATGAAGAACACTGCAGAAAATATGGAAGTAGCCTGTTGCTCCAGTGAAGATTATATATAAGGGCTGTGCAATAGGCAAAGTTCCTGAGGACACAAAAAATCAAATGTGAAGAAATTAAAACGTTAAATTGCTTAATTTATTCCGCTGTCATATAATCATTTTTCAGCATAATCCCTGAGCACACTAATGACTCCATCCAAACTTGGCATAAGTCTAAAAATTCTGTCACCCCAAGAATCAAGCTCTTGCATTCACAACCATTCACAAGCAGTCACTTCCTCATTACATACTGTGGAACTGGCGACCTCCCAAACGACTTGTCAGTTTTCCAAAATCAGTTCCTCCACTCCTACTGCACCATTTCTGATGTTCTGCATGCACCAGCAGAATCATCATGACACTCACTGCACTCTCTTGATATCACTGACATAAACTTCTATCAATTGGCAATGAATTTTGATGAGAGAATAACATTTAGCGCCTAAAAACCAACTCGCACTATGATCTTCCATACAAGGAGCAGACTACATGCACATCATCACATCCCTGGTGGTGGTGGTGGTGGTAACTGCTACAAGAACACCAGATCTAATCACTTTTCTAAGTTTTTTCATGTTTAACCTTTGTTTTTGTCTGTCATTGCTGTTGTTACCATCTCTGTGCGTGCGTGCGTGTGGTGTGTGTGTTCAAAGTTTACATGCCTGAAATTTGGAAACCAACATTCGATTGACGAGAACAAAATAATATTTGGCATCAACACACTGGACTCATGAACATGCACAAGCAAACACACTATGCACACAGACACACACCATCCCCTGTCAATAATTTTACTCCAATGACTGTAATGACATGTTTCAATACCTAGGTCTTCTATGAAGCCCACAAATAAATAGTCAGAGAAATACATTCTGTCACTGATCCTTACATGTTACTGCCGTTTCTGTCACTCTTAACTTAGACCATGTGACATCCAGGTTTCTCACAGCAGTAACAATCCATCTGCGATGATAGAGGCAACAGGTTCCTCCGAAACGTCAGTACATTTCTAACAGACTACATGCTGGCACACCTCACAGTACAGAAGCCTTCCACTCATGTCAGTAATAACAATTCAATTTCATATTCAACACAATATTATGAGTACTGCCTTATGAAACGTAATGCCATGTAGTCCACTAAACAGGTGTCAACACTGCTGAAGAACCTTTCACCAAACTACACAGCATGAAATCCAGAAGAGCAGAACCTTAATATTTGCTTCCATGAAAGTCTCCTCCAAGTACTGTCACTGTGTCATCTTCCATGTATAGCACCGTACCAAACAATGAAAGATATACCAACATTCTTTAAGATTATCCAGTAGAACGTGGTACATGGTTCATCTAAAATGCCAACTACCTTCTATCTCTTGACAATACCAAAAGCAACTAATGACATACTGAATAGTCAAATGTCACAAACATTAACATGATTTCAGAATTTCCTCTTTCCAAGCAAATTAGCATTTAAGGACATTCTTTATAAATTGCATTCATTCAACTACAGGCAATCAGAAAGGCTCAACCTGCCAGGAAATGTATACTAATGCTGACAGTAAATGGACAAATCAGTCTGTTAAACATGTTTGAAAACACCATAAATATCACTGAAACAACAACAGGACCAGTGCAAAGTAAAGCAAACACCACAATGAAAAAAACACGTATACATAAAACATCTCCATGGTCACTATCCGTATGATTAAATTCATTCGTCACTTGGCAAAACTAAAGCTCACAGAAGAGCTGAATTCATCTTACAGAGAAACAAGGATATACTGAAGAGTACCACAAAAAAACCACAACAAAAAGGCATGGCTGTGAGCTGTATAAAAATGAAGCACCACACATACCTAAGAACCAACATGGGACAAGTTACTTTGAATGTACAAAGAATTACTGTGAAGAACAACGAATATATTCTGCTGTGAACTACTGACCAGACATGTACACCAATAAACAAACCATTGTGCTCTGCTAGTACTGTCAGCTGTCAACAGTAAACTGCATACACTCTTCATTATAACACAAAATCTTCTGACACAAAATGTTTTTCACTTACATGTCCTACAACTCGAAAGTATGTCAAACACTGCAACTGAAGGAATTCACTGTGTCTCACAGTATATTCATACTAAGACCTGCCCTTGCATACTCTACAAAACCTACCTTTATATCAACACATTAACTTCCAATGTTCTTATGCCAGCGCCAAAACGGCTTGATTGGAACACTAATTAACAGAAATGACAATTACAGTGTGACGAAATTGGAACCAGAATGCTTTTTGTCAAGAATAATAAAGCTTCACGAAAAGAAAATGTTACATTCACTGAGAAGTTGGGTTATAAAATACAATCAAAAACTAAAGTACTTATATTAGCAGCAAACAAAGCGTTTAAATGCATATCATACGATCGTTTACCTTCTATACAGACGACATGGTCCCGGATTTGCTGGGCAACAGATGCATTTGGTACAAGTTCTATGAGGTCATAAATTGCGTAGATGGATGGATGAACACTTTCAAAACGCTGGATTTCTTGCCTAATGGCAAGCGAGTTGTTAAGAAACGGTTGTAAATGTGGTCTTGTATTCATTGTTCACATCACTAATTCTCATCCCACCACTCGATCATCACTTCGTGTCAGAAGGCATAATTACGTATTTGTTTACAGCTGTTCAGAAACACACCTCCTCACACACGACAGTCAATATGGCGCAAGGCAGCCTAACCTACACAAAATCTGACATTCCAAGAACCACACACTGAACAAACACCTCCGAAACCACCGAACTTTTTCATGTTTAACACCACCAACAGACACTATCACCAACAGCGTTCATCACAGCTTTTATTTTCGTACGATTATGTATGTCAAAACACAACACACCACACACACACAGACACACCACTTCTTAACACCGCGGTACACCACATCTACAAACTTCGTGATCTGGCGAGTGTATGGAAACTCAGTAGTTCAAGATATATACTACAGATGACAGGGACATCCGTGGCAGGGATACCTGCTCACGGGCATTACCAACATAGCAAAAGCTTCCCGTCTGAAGAATTTTGACCATAGTTCGTTATGCTCTCGGTTATTCACGTTCCGAAATTAATCAAGACTACAGCAATCCCAAGACTTGGTACAATGCTACCATTAGATTCACAACAACTCTTCAGAGTCCTACACACATACTCTTACGTTGGCAATATGCCAGGCTTACTGCACCGCCCCTCGTGTAGTGGGGTCGTCATTGTTTGAGCCAGTAAGCCGACATCAATGGCCCATTCGGTACAAACGTTAACTACCACTTGACAATTTTCCTACACCACCCCGCCAAAAGCACAATCCTTCCTCGCCCAGTTATAAAGACACCTAGACGTTATTTCACCTGTATCTATGAGACACAGGAGTTGTAGTAAAGATTTCATGAGTTCTTTCATGAATCCAAAATCCCGCTACTGAACTGCACCATACAAATGTAAACTATCATAAGTAGAAATGCAACCATGTTGGAAAATCTTCAATGAATACATATTTTGACCACAAACATGTAAATTCAAGCTCATACATTTTGTGCACCACTTACACTTGGACCTGCATAAAATAATCTACAACAATTAACACACAAAATGCACACAATTAGTCACTTATACATTCATAATTATATTAAAACAAATTCTTGACATCTCTTGAACCATATGTGTTCATCACCAGGGAGTATTTCAAATAGTTTTGCACACAACACATCTAATTATGTTTTAAGTGGCTGAAGTCTGATCTCGTGCATAATGTGTAGTAGAATGCAGGAGTATACTGGCACTATTCCATGTAGCATGTTCAAGCACACTATTACACAATGTAAAGAAGGCACCATGTCCATGTAATGGAGGTTGTCACATAAAATGTTCTCTACAGTTACTGCCACATGAAGTGATGTATAATATAAAACAGACCTTCAACATAACTTAGGTGAAAACTATGAAGTCTCTGGTTTCACAAAACCAGGAGCTGGAATGCTGGCTCACACCTGGTATAAGAATCTCTTGTAAAAGAAAACATAGCCTCTACTTGCTAAGCAAAGTGAGTAATAATCCAAACTTTAAGTCTTATTATTTATTATATAGCAAAATATTATGTAAAGTTATTAGAAAGGCAAAACTAATGCATTACAATAATATTATAAATCAATCTGACAATAAATCAAAAACTTCCTGAAGAATTTTAAGAAATGAGATGGGAGTTAGAAATAACAACATGAAAACTTGAACCACATACAAAAGTGGGAATCAATGTATAAGACCAAATAATGCAGCAAATGCTTTTAATGACAGTTTCATAAATATTATGGATGCACTTCCAAAAAGCAAGCTTGATATTGAACTTGCTGTGCAATGGCTGCACAAATCTTTTCCTCAGGGATTTCCTGATATGCCAAATATTCCTATAACAGAATCTGAAATTATTTGCACTATTAAATCCTTGAAAAGCAAAGATTCTTCTGGTTATGATGGAGTTACTAACAGAACATTAAAAGTACGTGGGCAGTATCTTGGTAAACCACTAGCCTATATCTATAACGTCTCACTCAAGCAAGGGAAATTTCCTGACAGATTGAAGTACTCTGTGGTGGTTCCAGTATTTAAGAGTGGGGATAGATCACAGATAATGAATTATAGACCTATTTCTCTGTTGAGAGGTTTTTCCAAAATTTTTGAAAATTTAATATATAGTAGCATTATGCAGCATGTACAGTGTCACAATATATTAGTCTCAAACCAGTAGGGCTTCAGAAATGGTCTATCCACTGACAATGCTATTTTTTATCTAATTGAATCTGTCTTCAAGGCATGGAATCAAAAGGATTGTGTAGCTGGTATCGTCTGTGACCTAAGTAGGGCTTTTGATTGTGTTGCACATGAACTATTGGTACGAAAACTGGAGTTTCATGGAATTAGGGGTTTATATTTAGAATGGTTTATCTCTTATCTGTATGATAGGAAGCAGAAAGTTGAGTTAAAAAACTTAGACTCAAAAAACATTTCAAGATGGTGTACGGTGAAACAGGGAGTTCCGCAGGGATCTGTTTTGGGTCCTCTGCTGTTTAGCATACATATTAATGACTTCCCTGTGTTAATCAAGAAAAGTGCTGATATAATTATGTTTGTGGATGATACTAGTTTAATATTTACAGCTGAAACTCAAGCTGAGCTTCTTCAAAAATTCAATAATACTGTAATTCAAGCTGTGAAATGGTTTCAATCAAATCAGCTCTTCTTAAATCCAGCAAAAACTAATGTTGCACAATTTTCACCAGCAAATGTACCCTCTGTCTTAAATATACAATATGATGGTCTTACATTTCCTCAGGTCGAGGTTATAAGGTTTTTAGGTTTACAATTGGATAAACAAATAAATTGGAGGAACCATTTGCATTGCTTTTTAAGTAAATTGAGTAAAGCTTGCTTTGTATTGAGATGATTGCGTTGTGTGTTGGATATTGATGCCTTAAAGCTTGTTTACTTTGCTTACTTTCAGTCCGTGGTAAAGTATGGTATTGTATTTTGGGGCAATTCATATAATTTAAAAAAAGTTTTTTTACTGCAAAAAAGGACACTGAGGATAATGTTGGGATTGAGCTACGAAGTTCTTGTAAATCCTCGTTTAAGAAACTTGATACATTGACTGTTCCATGCCTTTACATTTTTTCATTGGCCATGTTTGTAATTAACAATCCTTCTTATTTTCTAACTAATGCGTCTCTCCATGGCATAGGTACTAGGCAAAAAAAAAAAAAAGCTACATAAACCTTTGTATAAACTTTCATCTATTCAAAATGGCAGTTTTTATAAAGCGATAAATGTATATAATAAGCTACCATCTTGTATAACCCAATTCCAACATAACGAGGTGCAGTTTAGAAAGGCACTAAAGAAATATCTTCTTATGCATACATTTTATACTGTTGAAGAATTTTTATCTCAATAATTATCTCAGTAACCACCAGGTAGTCTATTTAAGGACAAATGTTGATACATTATATATACTGTATCACTTTTATAATTATTTTTAACTAGTAAGACTTATGTTTGACTCATAGAATTTACATTCTTGCTTGTGTGTATTGTGTTGTGTTGTTCTGTATTGATATGTGTTGTAGTATTGTTGTGGATTTTTTATGTTATTGCATTGTATGCCTTGTTAGGAGTTGTGACAAGTTTCATATCCAGCAGTCTTTGACTGATATTGGATCAATGGAATGTGTTTATGTAAATGTAAATGCAAAACAGCACCGCAGACTTTCCAGACTTGAAGAAGGCAAGATGGCGGAAGCAGTAGCTGCCAACCATGTAAGTTCCGGGTGTTTTTCACAAGATGCATGTGATGGTGAAGTTCTTACGTATATAAATTGTGTGAAATTGAAGAAAGAACTCCAAAAGGCAAATCTGGAAGTGCACTCTGATAACCTGACATTCAAACTTCCCCAAGAAGAAAATAACCCGGCCATTGTTCAGCAGGATGACAGTACTACTTCGATATTCAATGACTCTGTTGTTACCAAAAGGGGCTTACTGTGTAGCTGTTGCAAGGACATTAAGCTGGAATTAGAGAATACAAAATCAGAACTTCAAACATCCAGAGAAACAATAAAGCTGTTGCAAGAAGAGATAACCTATTTAAACGACACTTACTCGGACATTAGTACTACTACAGAAAGCAACTATAATTCAATCTCCTCAGCTGGTGGTAATAATGATGATGATATCAACAAATGGAAACAAGCAGCAGCAAGAAGACGAAAATCGAAAAAGTCACACTCTCTGCAACTTATACAACCAATACCGACAATCAACAACCAGTTCTCCACATTGGATAACCTTCAAGATCATACAGAAGACCCACTCCAGTCAGTTTTGACAGACACATTAAAAACAGTGATAAACAAAAACAAGTGCATCTCAAAGCCTCAGAAGAAGAGAATAACAGTCACTGGGGGCAGCCATGCTAGAGGATGCACTCACGAACTTTCGCACCTTCTTGGTTAAGTCTTTTGAGGTTAAAGGGACAGTGATGCCAGGCTCCAGAATGGAAAACATCACTCTCCTAGCAAACAAAGAAATAAGAACTTACATAGAGATGATTTTGTAATAGTCTTTGGAGGCGCACGATATAAATAAAAATGAATCAAATACTGGTCTCCAGCACCTCAAAAAATTTGCTCAAAGACACATTCACACAAATGCACTCATTGCAAAACCTCTACACAGACATGATTTGCAAGACACATCTTGCATAAATGAAGAAGTTAAACGCTATAACAGGAAGATGCAAAAAATGATTAAGGCTATGCAACACATAACAATTGTAGACTCTTAACTAACAACAAATAATTTCACAAAACATGAAACGCACCTGAACACTTCCGGGACAGAAAGCATGGCAGAGCATATTAGGCAATGTACCACCAACCTATTAAATAAACAAAATAGCTCTGCTATCCCATTACAATGGAAAGAAGAAAGGGAATCGAACACACCTGAAGTATCTACGCAGGAACCCAAGGATATCAAACTACCCGCTCCATACAATAATTCTGTCAGAACCTCCTGCAGATTAATGAGGGCTCCAATCACAAGAAGTAAGGATTTTTTACGGCCTGTGAAGACAATTCAAGTGGAATAGGGAAAAACAGTGTCTTACACAGTAATGTAAAAAACAGTGTACAGAACAGTCATAACAATAAGAGTTTTAGTGTAGAATCACATACACCACCTGCTAAAAGAAAAATTTCAGAGATAACTTCCTCAACCCTGAACAGTAATAATGATCAGATGCTAATTATTTTCCACCAAAATATCAGAGGCCTCAGGAACAAAACAGACCCAATTTTTTGCCACATATCACAGAATCCACCACATGTTTTATGTTTTACAGAACACCATTTAAAATCCATAGAAATTATCTCAACACATATAGATAAGTACTCCTTAGGTGCTAGTTATTGCAGAAAATATTTCCATAAAGAAGGGGTCAGCATTTTCATCCATGAAGACCTACATTTTACTAACATCAACGTAGACACCCTTTGTATTGATAAAGACATAGAAGCATGTGCAATAAGAGTAGATTTTTTAGATGTACATTCACACATATTAGGTGTACACGGAGCTCCAGTGGGTACTTTTAAACAGTTCTTAATTCAGTTAGAAAAAATATTAAGGAAAATCTACAACACAAAATGTGATTATATTATTTGTGGGGATTTTAATATAAACTATGTCCAAAATGACAGCAATAGATATAAACTGGATGCTCTTCTAATGACATACAATCTCACCAGTATTGTTGATTTCCCACTAGAATTGACAAGGAAGCCTCCTCTATTATTGACAATATCTTTATTGACAAGTCAAAATTCGATAACTACACAATAATGCCTTCAATTAATGGACCATCAGATCACGATTCCCAGCTATTAACAATTAGCATCACACACAAAAAGGTCCAAAAGAAAAGCTGTTACTATAAAAGAAAAATAAATAGTCATACCATAGCAGATTCTCAGCTTAAACTCAGTTACAAAAATTGGGACTCGATTTTCGGAGGGGATGATGTAAACAGACTTTTTAATGACTTTCTTGTCACCAGAAAAGGATACTATATTTAGAACGCAGAAATTCAGATAATCCAACCACATAGAAATTTTACAAAGATTATTGCAAAATTCTGAATAGCGTAATAAAAGAAGCTAAAAGACTACACTACAATAAATTAATTTCTCGCTCGAAAAATAGAACAAAACAGATATGGGAAGTAATAAACCTAGAAACTATGCCGAAAATTAAAAATGGAAGTATAAACTGTTTGAAAGTGGATGACAGGAGTCTAACCAAACCACTATACATTGCTGAAGCCTTTAATAAATATTTTCTTTCAGTAGCAGAAAATAATAATTCTAAATCCCATGAATATTCTAAAAAAGATGTCAGAAAAAAACCAATAATCTCAAACTTTCAATGGCTAACAAAAATGATAAATACTATCCGCCCATGAAACACAAACATGTAACTACAAAGGAAATAGAAAAAATTATACAATCACTAGCTACAAAAGATTCACACAGTTTTGACGGGATCTCGAACAGAATTCTAAAAATAAGTTCGCCCTTTATAGTATCCCCTCTAACTTATACAATCAACAAAGCTCTTCTAAAAGGCATTTTTCCGGACAGGATTAAATTTCCTATAGTTAAACCTTTATATAAAAACGGTAATAAACAAGATATGGCAAATTATAGACCAATCTCTCTTTCAATCTCCTTTTCAAAAATTTTTGAGAAAGTTATGCAAGCTAGGCTATTAGGTCACTTGACTTCACATAACATTTCATCTAAGGAACAGTATGGTTTCAGATCCAACTTAACAACGGAAAATGCTACTTTTACTTTAACTAATGAAATACTAAATGCTATAAGTAACAAACTCTGGGTTGGTGGCATTTTCTGCGACTTGAAGAAGGCTTTCGATTGTGTTAATCACAATATCCTCATAAAGAAATTAGATCACTACGGAATTACTGGTATAAATAAGACTCTTTATGAATCCTATCTAAGAGACAGATTTCAAAGTGTCTCAATTTATAGCAACACCACAAGCGAATATATGGTTTCGAAATGGGAAAAAGTCAAGCATGGTGTCCCACAAGGATCTATTATTGGACCTATGCTCTTCCTCATATATATTAACGATTTACCCACATTAATAAACAAAAATGCCACCCCAGTTCTTTTTGCAGACACCAGTATCTTAATTACATGCTCTAATTTGACGGGTTTTACTCAAACTATAAATATGGTTTTAGAGACATTAAATAATTGGTTTAATAAGCATTTTTTATCCCTAAATTTTGAAAAAACTCAATTCACACATTTCACCACAAACAATAATATACACATCAATTTTCATTTTGGGGTTCACAATAAGACACTCCCCACTGTTCCACACACTAAATTTTTAGGACTAATTATCGGTAGTTCCTTAAATTGGAAAAAACATATTGCACACCTTACAACTAAACTAGGTAAAGCTTGTTATGCCCTACAATCTCTTAAGCCGTACTTATCCATTCAAACATCAGTAACTGTATATTACTCTCTTTTTCACTCGGTTATGGTTTATGGTTTACTCTTTTGGGGTAACTCTACACGCGGTATGCAGATCTTCAAATTACAAAAGACAGCAATCAGAACTATAATGGGTAAGCAAAGGAGAGGATCATGCAGAGAATTGTTTAAAGAACTAAAAATCCTACTCCTCAAATTGCAATACATACTCTCATTAGTTCTATTTATCCTCAAAAACAAAACAAACTTAGTGATAAATTCAGACCAACATAGCTTTTATACTAGAAATTGTAACAATTTCTTTGTACCACAAGCTAACTTAACAATGTTCCAAAAAGGAGTGTACAGCTCTGGAGTAAACATTTTCAATAAATTATCAAATGACATCAAGAAATGGTCTGAAAATTCAAAGAAATTTAAAAAAGTATTGAGACAATTTTTGAACACGCACTCTTTCTACTCAGTGAAAGAATTTTTAAACAGACAAATCATGTGGTAGAAGATAATGTATAAAGGACTTATCAACTGTGAATAAAGCACCCAGCTATAATGGTCTTAAATTTGTTATAATTATAACTGTTAATGTCTGATTATAAAAATTGTTAATTACTCAAATCATAACTACACCTGTCATTTATTAGTCTATATAATTATGGCAATCTTAATTAATGTTATAAGGGACATTATAATGAAACTAGATGTTATTTTTAGTTATTAATGTCAATTACTGTTGATGTATTTATTGTCCTAAGTCATAAGTGATTAAGTTATATTTAAAATGTTGTACTGACAAGTTTCTATATCCTATGGTTTCTGTACCAATGAAGGATCAATGAACACAAATAAATGAATATGAATACGAATAAGACAAAAATATAAGTATATTTACCACCTTCATTGAACATAAGATGATCCCTGAGCATGCCATAAAGGCATGTGGGGAGTGTGGGTACAGGCTTTTCCCATTTTTAACCTCAGCACTAGATGGCAGTAAGTGGTCAGCAGCATGGCCTGGCCATTTTAACCCTGTCAAATATCTACCAGAACCCACTGAGTAGGAAACTAGGTGGGCTCCAGAACTGCTCTGGATGAGTAGGAGTACAAGAAAATCTCTTGCCCCTCCCCCGAATTAAACCATTACTATTCAGTTCTCCAGCCTGAACCAACTACATGCTCACCCTCACAACAGAAAAGGCAGTTTCTTGAACGACAGCCACTTGCAAAATGCACAAAAAATAAAGATACATGTTAATAGCTGAATAAACTACAAAACACTAGCACCTCAGACTACATTAAAATAATGACAACAATCCCAAGATCTCAAGCATGTGTAACAGAACACAAGAAAGCCATGGACAGAAACAAAAAACTGTAGTAGTGCGAACTCAAATATTCTGTATATTGTAGACTGCAAACGAAACAGTCACTTCCATTAAACAAATTAGCTCCAAAATTTGTCATTACAAATCAAAAACACACAATCATGCTCGCATTTTCATCTTCATCACACGACAGAACCACCTCTGTTCAACCATGTTATCTGAAATTAAACCAATATAGGGTTACAGACAGGTTTCTGGGATGTATCACTGTGTTGCTGGGTAAACTGTTCTTGAACTTTCTCAACGTTATACCGGAACCTATCGACTCTCTTCAAGGCTTCAAGATCCATGGACCCAGACACACAGCATCCTTGTTCACACTACTGCTAAAACCTCAGAGATGTACATAGACTGGTAACACATCGTGCAGTCCTAGCACCAGAACACATACAATTGAATACATCAGCTAACATTACAAATATTACACTGTTATCGAGCCCATTCACTGCATTACATGAAAGAAATCTGAAGACTTCTTGCTGTGAGGTATCATTCATATTTTAAGCCTATTCTTCTTTCTTAGAAGAAATGAAATGACCTTATGAGGTCACCAGGCTGATTTATGGACCTGTCTGTGTCCACCCCCACCCTGCAATTTTTGAAACACTCCTTGAAACTTGACTAAAAGCTCATCTTAACCTCACATATTCCCAGTTCCAGACACTTTAACAACAACATGGTGGACACACAAACTTCTGAGGTGGGTGTAACACAGGAACTACTAAGTGTGGATCAGTGGTTTTAGGTCCTGAAACGATGGAGAGTACAAGGTAAGGTAATTTCTTGTACAATGTAAATAATTTATCAAAAATAAAATACAGATAATACAGTATCAATAACAAAAACATCTGTAACACACAACTGCAAGCACATAAATCATCAGAAATCTACAGGGATTCCTCACACAAATACTGTGTACCAGCACAGCATACTCATCTAGGGTTACCATATATCCATCGCAGGACAGGAGGACATTTCTCACTTATTGGCCATAAAAATAGGACATGTCAGAAGCAAAAGGGTTTTCAAATTTTGGTTGAATAAGATGATGTGTGCTTCTTGCATTCCACATAGGCTCAAAGATCAAGAGCACACTTGTTCATCACAGATATGCGAGTTCCTTGTTTATATACCAAGCATACGGCTTCCCATTCATCACAACCATTTTGGAAACACAAATACCTGCTTTTTAGTTCGTCTGTGAATTACATTTTCTTTTCCCCATTGTAAGAATGCAACAAAAATGACATATGAACTACACAGCACACAACATGTCATCCCCTGCACTGCACACAATTCAAAATGAACGCCCAGATCCAGGCTGTGCGAGCATGCGTTTGGATCCACAGCAAGTGCCTTTAAAAATATGTTCTGAAGTTGAAACATTGCCTACGAGAACTATGAACTATAATGTACGTATGTACTACTCACCAAAAAATTGAGTGTGACTATTAACAAAGGCCAAAATCCCGGACATTTTTGTAAAATTGAAAAATCCCCCTGGACGCAATTCTGAAGCCTGAAAAAGAGGACAGGTCCAGGAAAACCCGGATGTATGGTAACCCTATACTAATCCATGATGTTTGGATATTACTGCTACATTACAAATCTACATTACTTATCACTGCATGATATTACCAACCCAACAGTTCTCAACTAAAATCTGTGCAGCAGGACAACACATTTCACAAGTTCCACTTGAACTGCTATGTTATTTCATCAAAGTTACTGCGAAAAAGTTATTAAACTAAATATACCTCACAATAATAAAACAAAAAAGTAAGAACAACCAAGTTCCTTCGACTACAAATCAATAACTCAATTAAACTGATAAACACAAACACTATATACTTAATTGCCAAATTTCTCATAAGTTCACCACCTTTGGCTATGTGTACAGTCTCATCACTCATAAAACCAGCCACCTACAAAATTACTTCATGTTCTTTATTCCAACCCCATAATGCAGCAAGGTGCATCATTCTGGTCAAGAACGGTAACCATTCAAATAATGGCAGGCATTAAAAGACAGTCTCTTCTAGACAGTTTTTGGTATGTTAAATATACTTCCCCACGCCAGCAAATTTCTACTGTTATTAACATAATTTTTTATAGATAATATGGAGAAGTCCCTACACAATGCAAGCATACAAATAACAACCTCGTGCCAGATGGATCCTCAGGTAATATCAAAACAGAGTGTATTATATAAAAATCATTAATGCTCCATCTGCCTGTGGAATTCTAAATCTTGATATATAATTCTTCACACCATCATTTAAAAATTACATTTTATCTCTGTCCTTCACTCTTTAGATCAGTTAACTTTAATTGCAACTTCTGCAGCACAGTAATACCTCAACACATGAAGGGGCATGCATTCCTGAGTGTCATCTGTGTATCACATAACCTATAACACTACATGCATGCATTTAATTTTCATAACTTATCATTTTACACAACATAAACGAAGTGGACTCCTTACTTATCACTTATTTAAATATCTTTACTTTTTATTACCAAATCACAACTCAGATATGAGTATTGTTCATTCAATCTTCAACCCATATTGCTAGTCTTCTCTCCAGTTTGTATATACAGTACATAAATTCCTTGCAAAAGTTCCCTTTGAAACATTTACAGGAATAGCAGTGACTTACTATGTTGAACTTACGAGAACCATTCAGACTCGGATGCAGTTTTATGGGTTTTTACACCATTCTCTCCTGAGCAGAACTTCCCAGGAGCAAAACAGCGACAACTATGAACAGGGAGAAGTAAGGTAATGGTGACTTGGAGCAACAAGGCTGTCTTGTCCTGTGGGGTGTGGAACCTTCTGCTCTCTGTCCTTCAGGGGATGGGTAGGCGGCTTCCACAACTGCTTCAGCAAATCTGGACTCCCATTTCACATTGTTGATGCACAGATCAATCTCTGTCACTTCATGAACCATTCCACATGCCTGAATTTCCTGACGTGTTATGCAGGTTTTGATGACCAAGGTCAGTGCTGCATTCCACCACTGACAGCTTCCCCATTCTGTATAGTCAGATATTCAATGACCACAGTATTTATGCAGCTTTCTACACTTGCAGATGATGTTATACATGCCTGGCGATTTACAGCCCTGGTCACCCTCAGTGGGATGAGCAAAACTGGAGAATTTTCTGGGTGGGAATGCACTATCTTGATGTTCTTCGGATAGCACCCTGCTCATGTAAATGGAGGTATTTTCAACGAGGATGAAGGCCACTGATGTGTGGTCATCTCTTGGTGGTCTGATTTCCAGCCAAGGTGGGTTAAGAGGATGATGGATTTGTTTGATGCTCTAGCTACTGTCACTGTCTTCCAGAGCATTTGTTTCACTGTTCTTCAACAGTCTATTTTTCCATAACATACAGCTTACTTACACTCCATGGTGTAATAGTTTCATACTGTTAAATGACAATGTACAGTGAAACTCGCTTAAGAAAAACCTGGTTAAGAAAATTTCCCACCTAAGGAGTCAGGATAAAAAAGCACCAAAATTCTCCCATTTGATTAACATTACAGGGCCTACCCTTTTAAGAAATTTCCCACTTAAGAAGTAGGATTTTCTTGGAATTTTCAGTTTTCTTAACAGGGTTTCACTGTAGTTAGTTTTCTGCATGAAATAAAACTAACAAGCCCCAACTTCATTACTGCAACTTTATACAATGAATATTTGTGTATCATACGAAGGACATACAAAACACAAGTCAAATGTGATTCCAATGACAGAGAAGAAAATTTTCTGCAAAACAGCCATTTGTAAAATAAATAATCTGGAACTGTTTGAGGTTATGTTCCACATTGTCATAATTTCTGCTCATGCCTGGTATGCTCTACTCCAACTACTATCATGGTTACCAACTGGAGACTGTCATAGAAAATCAAGCCATAATACCAAAGATACAATATGTTTTAAAAGTAAGCCATGATCCACATACAATAGGTTACAATTTCAGGTTACATTATAGTGACATATATGTTAAACTCTCATGAATTGTATCGCTGGCAGACTTTTTACATCTGCAAGTGACTGTGCCTTGTCCTACATCCTCAGCATTCTGGATACTTTCATTATTTACCTTTCCAACCTTCAACACAGGTGTCCCTGCTGCTAACAATTTTGCCAATCCCACATTGACAAAGATTGCCATTCTTTGCAAGTGACCTTATACGCTAATAATTAGGTCATGTTACGACAAACATATATGACACAGACCTATGTAATACATATAATGTGGTTACATTAACATGCTCACTTGTGAATGTTGCTTGTTACAATAATAATAGTCTTCTGTGGGGGTTGGTGCATATACAATATGTAAGTACACATTTCTTTACAAAAGGCAAGATAAGTGATTAAAGAATTACGTATTAGATCTCAATTTAGAATTTCGTGACATCAGACCAGATCACGTAAGTCAAAAAATGGTGACACTAATAACATAACTTATCACACCAGTCACAATTACTGGCACCATCATGAAACAGAAATTTTGATCATTTGTAACAAGTTAAAGAAATGGCCCATTGTAAATGTAATATGAGACTAAGTAATACATAGGTCTGGTTATGTCCAACAGGACTTCTCTTTTTCCATGCACAGACATTAAGACAGACACAAATACATGCAGGAATGATAATATGCATTCTAAGAATCCTCATTAATCAGAGAGAAAGACACAACTAAGTACAAATAAACCCCATACGCAAGTCACAAGAGAATGACCAAAAGACATGAAACATTTAATTGTACAAAAGACTGAAGCATGCTGTCAGCCATTTATGGATACTCCTGAGCAAGATTCCTCTTTAGTCCACACATTCAGTGCCCTTACATTACACCTAAAGATTTTTAGCTCCTTCAACAACACACATATCTTGTACACAGCAACACAAAATAGTAGCATATGCATAAAAAACACCATGTTTTAACAACTTTCACAACACGTACAACACAACTGTGCACTGCGGTAAAACAAATGACAACTGAAATGCTGACATTATGGAATGACAAAAAATACCACGTGGCTTAGTACACGTATGTAAGTAACGGATAAGAGTCACGTACTGCCTCTTATACCCTGAAGACAGGGGCAACGGCTCCTCTAAAATGCTGGTAACCACACGGTGTCACAACCCATAACACCACAACACAACACACACATTGTACTAACATTCAAATTACATACATAATCACTAGAAAAGTCCCATTACACATAAGACTGCACTGTTACAAATTTGTTTCATGTAGCACATCCCTAGTTCATAACCTCAGCTCCTGTTCTGCCCAACTGCCACTGACAATGCCAAAATCCTGCTTCAGATGGTGTTCTGTACACAATTCTTTCTGTGTTCTTGTAATGGCTGAAGCTAGGGGGCTCCTGTACCATAGCAACAAAGGCAGTTTGAGCGTTCGTGTGTCCTAGCAATGGCTCTACTCTCGGTTTTCCCTCTACCCTAGTGACGTTGCTAGCATTGGTTTTCCCTGACTGGTGCTTGAGTTTAGTTCTTTGGGCACTCCACAACTAATTTTTGAAACACAGAACTCAACAATTTTCCAGGGGCTATCTGTGAAAAGAGTTTGCTTGAAACACGGAGTGACGGAAAGACGGACGGACACTGCTAATTCCCCGATTGACAGGTCTTTCCCGAATCCTAGCAACGGTGCCAATTTGGGTTATCGCCTTGCGATAATTGCAGCCGCACACACGGTGGGGTCCCCCCCCCCCCCTTCGGCTTTTGTCGTAATACCGCATGTGTTCTCTCTCGCTCCCGCCCCTCACTACCCAGCCAAGCCTCCAGTGCCTACGCAACGCATACTCATCCCACCTTGTTATCCGAGATGTACGCGACGTAAATATGCGTTCATCAGATAACGAGCAGCGCAATAACAATGTTATCAGTTAATACAGTCTGTTGTTCAGGAATGCTATGATTCGTTAGATCTGTGCATACTTCGACCTCTGCAATAAGCACAACAATTGCTTCGGACGCATTTAATCATTCAACGACATCGCGACTCCATCCACTTTGAACGCCGATTAGCCATAACATTACATTTTGTCCCAACGAATATAATAAAACCCGACTTAAGCATTAACCCCAATGGGGGCGGGGGGGGGGGGGTTAGCATGCAAACTTCGAACGTAGAATTCCGTTCCTGCCTCACGGTAAACAGGAAAAAGGTAAAACAGTTAATGCTGTAGTAGGAAATAACCGTCGTTTGTCGCGAGCGTGATACGGAACGCACAAATGCACTGCTGAAATGCCGCCATACTCACTGCTACTCCGCTGTGCTTCAAACGAACTCAGGTGCGCACCCACAATTTTTCCTTGGGGGGGGGGGGGGGGGGCCTGACCCTGAGGCTATGTATAATTTGATTTTAAAAATTACGTTATAAAAATCATGTAAGTACAACATAACACTGCTTGCAACTGCACTTACATATTAACAAATATCACTCCATCTTCCATGACTCAATCACAGTGTCCTATTTTGTTTCTTTTTAAATTTTATTAATTTATTTTTCAAAATGCTAATGTACTAGACATCAGCTGGGTTCAGTAGCTGATTTCGGCTGACGGGTAAATCACGTAAAACTTTTGATATAACACCTAAAAAATCCGTTTTTTAATTTTCGGTTTTGCCCCCCCCCCCCCCCCCCACGGCTGCGCCCCTAAATGCATGTCTTCTGTCCTGTCATTAGACGATACAAACACCACAGAAAATTCAAGAATCAACGGCCTGTTGCATCTAAACCTGACTAAACCTACAACAAAGACCAACGGCAGTCCACAACACACGTCGGAAGACAACCGTACATTTAAGGAAGTAATAAAACTTTAGGTTTCTCTCCACTAATATGTGTACGCCTGTCGGACTTCAAAACTACATGAAAGTACACCGTAAATTACGCGTCAGTTTAAGGCTCGTTAAACCTGTCTCTAGCCTGACGCATCTGGTGCCGTAGCACACGTCGCGGCCAGGCAACGTGCGCCAACGTACCTAGCGCCCACGCGTCGTCCTGATCGTCACTGTCGCTCAGCCGAGGCGCTTCTTGCTTCAGGCTGCGGTTGTATTCACTACAAACAGCATTAAGTTCTCTCCACTTATTTCGTTTGCATTCAATCACCCGTTTCAGTTTCTCTCTCGCACTCGCAGACAGTTGTCGTTTATCAGCAACTTCCTTCATTTTCATGAGACACGAAGTCAGATCTTGTTTCTTAGCCTCCATATCACGACCAATAATCAAAAGCAAAGAACATAAACAGTCCCAAACATCTTCGTCTTCCAAAGAAAATAATTTGTTAATCACAGCCTTCATATCATCTGCGGACAATATCTGTGCCCTGAACAGGTGGCCTGCAAACACTACAGTGCCCATTTTCTTCAGTCTGATCGCATCGGCCATTGGCGATCCCACTCTTGAGCCTGACGACCAGAATCCAATAGCGTCGACCTTTTCATACCACAGTTGCGAAGAATCACTTCCTTCATTTGAAAAACAAATTTTAACTTCTTGTCGGCAGTGTTCCACCAGCAAGTTTTTGAAAAAAACATTCTCACTTCTAACAGAAACAACCCGCACCGCTGACAACCGTTCACAAAGTTTTGCATATAACTCAGCGTTCTGTTTATCATTCACAGATTTTTCAAAAATCGATTTTACCAACACTTTCAGTTTCCTTTCATTGTTAATCATCAGCGACTTCAGTTTCTGGATTGTTATATTTAAATCTTCTGCGCTGATGTGGTTTAGAATTAGTTTGATTTTGTCTGTTAGTATCGAATCTGAGTCGCCGCTCGAACTCTCACAACGTGATGCACATTTAACGACTGTTTTCCCACATAAGTTTCCTGTCGGTTTCTTCCCGCTGCTTGCTTTCGCCTTTATAGTAACACGATCACACATTTTCAGCCCATGAACACAATAACCACTAAACTTACGTTTGCACACGAACAGTCCATCCACACTCGATCCTACCTACAGTCGTTAACTCTCAGCTGACTAGATCTGGGGTTCCCCGGCCTTCCTGCACTCTGCGCTACGACACGCATCAATGATGCGCGCGCATCGCATTGTTACCGACAGAAGTTTCGAAAGCATGAGATTAACGTGCAGGGGAAGAATTTATCACAATTGGAATTAAATCGGAAAGTTTGCAAAAAATAAGTTCGGGTCTGAGAAAACTGTGAATGACAATGAATTGAGGGATTGATAATAAATTGAAATCTCGATGTATTGTAACTGTAATCAGAGCACGTAGGTTGGAGTGGTTTGGTCACGTTGTAGGAGTCGATGGTGCAAGGACGAAGATGTTACTGGGAGGCAAGCAAGGAGGAGAAATAAGAAAAGGAAGACCAAGGTTAAGGCGGATGGTGCTGAATTGGACTTCAGGAATACGGGTGCGAAAACATGGACTGCGAGAGCTTTGGAGATGGCACGAGGGGGCTCTGTTGTGAGGGAAGCCGAGACCAGACTTACGAGGCTGAAGTGCTAGAGGAGGAAGAGGAGGAGGAGGAGGAGGAGAAGAAGAAATGATGATGATGATGATAAGAAATTCCAGCGACAAAATCGCAATACATTGCGCCAAAACTCTTATCCACGTAGCAACTCGATAGTGTGAGGAGGACCAGTCACATGACGAGCACGAACAAAAGCACACAAACAAACTGGCCGGTGGCAATCAGCGTATTTCACACAACGGTTTTTTTATGAATGTCCACGTACGGTATTTAATGACTGCATTAGCGGCAGGACGCTGATTGGAGGAGTACCTGAACGTACGGAACGTAAGGAAGTTACGTTCTGTACGTTCTGCACAGAAACAGGAATATATATATATATATATATGTATACATACACACACACACATGCCGATCCCTGAGGCCGAGAGATATAAGGCATAGGTCTGCGGCGGCTCCCTTGCTGGGATTGCGGGTTCGAATCCCGCCGGTGGCATCGATGTCTATTGTGAGTGTTGTGTGTTGTCAGATAGAAGTCTCTGAAACGGGCTCATCACTCGTCCAGAGGAGTCCTACCGAGTGTGACTGTGAAGCCACGATAATGAGGAGGCCCTGGCCCACTACGGGCTGTTTCGCCATTGGGGGGGGGGGGGGGAAGGTACGTGACTGAACAGTTCCTGGAGACGGTTTAGGCCCTGTAGGTGATCTCGGAATGCCACGTACAGCATGTGGCAGCATTCAGGTATCATTGCCCCCACATGCTGAGTCTTCTAACCAGGGCTGTGGAATGGCAGTCGGAGTCGGAAGGAATTTTAGGTGGGGTCGGAGCCGGAGTCGGGAAAAAATGTACCGACTCCGACTCCGACCTCAATCTAAAATCTTAACTAAATACTCCGAACCCAGAGCCCTGATAGCTACAGTAACCATTAGACTTACACTTAAATATAGGTTATAAGTCTAAACAGTAGCCTGATGATTCACGTGGTGGTGATGAAACGTCTTATAGGTTTACCGTTATTAATACATACCGAGCTTTTATGAAGGAGTCGGAGTTTTAAAAATGGAGGAGTCGGAGTAGGACGTTTTGTGTACCGACTGCACAGCCCTGCTTGTAACACCTCAGTATTTTTGCAGTAAGAATAAGTCCTCTCGAACACGCCCATAAAAGTGAGATATCTGTTCTTCGGGTATCGTAATTTCCACCAAGAATTTTCGTTAGACGTTTCGATCCCCTACAGCGAGACCACTAGCTTGTGCCGAAACGTCACGGTATAGTTACCACTCATGCCGTGTCATATATCACAGCAGCACTGGTAACCTCAGCCACACAACTGCCCAACGCGCACCCTAGCTGTCCATAAAATTCTGAAACAGCCACCGCATGCCACCATTGTTCCGCCCGCTGATCACCTGGGCATTTCCAGAACGTTACGTCATAGTCTCCGTTCCGCTCTTGTAAAGCGCAAAGCATGTTTACGTCACACGCTCGTAGCGTGCGCAGGCGCGCCATGTTCAGCATGATGCATAATCCGTAGGCGTCACATGGCTGATAAAAATTGTTGGGAGCTAAGCCGACCGTCGGTATTAGGAACTTCAATCTACGAAGAAGTCAAGTTAAAAAGATGCGGAAGATTGGTTAGTTTCAATTTTTCTTCTGTTTTTACCCCACCTAAATATTAGTTTTGAAAATATTTCTATTTTTTTATTTGCGCCTCTTCAACTCAGTAGCCAAAAAAGTCTTATTTAAAAAAATGTTTGAGGGGCGTTTGCCCCCCTTACGCCCCCCAAGTTACGCATGTGACCCAATCAACACGGTTATAACTACCACCCGCCTCACGACTGGAGAAGTTCTCCCTTGAGATCAAAAGCACGACCAACTGCCGTATCGCCGTAACTACGCAGTGTCCTTGTGTCCACATCACCAGTAACAACGCAACTACAGAAACACCTTGCACAAACTGCCTTATCGCAATTAAAATGCGCATTAATAGCACATAGCATGTGGTAGATAAGCGTATCTAAGCCGATCCCACTGGCCGCGCGGACTAAGGCGTCGGTCTGCGGCCGCTGGCTTGCTGGGATTGCGGGTTCGAATGCCGCCGGGGGAATGGATGTTTGTCTCTTGTAGTGTTTGTGTTGTCAGGTAGAGGTCTCTGCGTTGGGCTGATCACTCGTCCAGAGGAGTCCTGCCGACTGTGGTGTGTGTCTCAGTGTGATCGTGAAGCCTCGATAATGAGGAGACCCTGGCCCACTGGGGGCTGTTGGGCTATTGGGGGAAAAAAAGCCTATCTATGGGACAAGCATTACCATAGGCAAAAGATGGTACACCCAGACGATCATATTACCAAGAAGTGAACAAAAAGACTCGTAACGATTTATCGTGCCCAGTCTAAGGCGTAGGTCTGCGGCCGAGCGCTTGCGGGGACCGTGGGTTCGAATCCCACCGGGGGCATGGATTTTGTGTCTTGTACAGTGTTTGTGTTGTCAGGTAGAGGTCTCTGCGACAGGCCGATCCCTCGCCCAGAGGAGTCCTACCGACTGTGGTGTGTGCCTGAGCGTGATCAAGTGAAAATAACCTCGACACCTGCTGCGAGTAGGTAGAAGAGGGGAGGCCAACGAAATGAAACGATTTATAATGCCCACGTTGCGACAACCGCCCATTACATGTTCAATAATAATCCGCCAATTGCGACGAACGGAACGTCAGTTCATTACGTGAAATAAATGACACGAATGACCTTGGTGCAAGATTAAGCCAACAAAGGTAAAGTTTTTCCCTGTACAAGCCATGAAGGCATATACGAGGAGTAGAGGTGTAGCTCCACCGAATCTCAACCTCGGCAGCAGATGGAAGTGGTAAAATTCGCACTCCGGCCCCGTTACCCCCGGGAAAGAACCCCGCCTCATATAACCCATATCGTAGTTACTATACCGACTGAGCTACCCCGGCTCAGAATGGTGCAAACAGAATACTTAGTACAAGATTCAAATTCTCGCATATTACGTTATTCTTTATGGACGCAAATGACACCCACGATGGAAGAACGTCACGTAACAATACGTGCTGTTGAACACGTGACTGGCCCAACCGACGTTGGCCAACATTCACTGATTCACTGCCTGTTCCAAAACCTGTCACAAGGGTGGTTGCATTTCTTTGATTTGGGGGGGGGGGGCGGGCGGTTCATTCACATAACTATTTGGTACAGAGTGAGGTTTAAGGATCTCACAACGGTGGTAATGAGGCTTCAGGTTTTCTAGGATATGACGTTTCGTCGCTGGGTGAGTGGTTCCCGACGTTTCGGAAGCTAGTAGTGCCTTATCTTCAGAGCAAGCTGCCGTAAGGAAACTAATTCTTCAACTGCTTCAGCCTGAAGATGAACACGCTACATCTGGTCGAAACGTCGGGAACCACTCACCCAACGACGAAACGTCACATCCTAGAAGACCCACAATCCTTTGCGGAAGTATACTTCTGACAGCGAGACTTGTAAGCAGCCTTCAAACAAGCCTCTTCTTAGCACAACACATCACGTTCTCACCAGCTAAATCCAGGGGGACACCAGGTATCCCCCCTCGTGGCCAAAACGCCCTCTAATACCTTTACTATCCTCAGAATGCAACGCAGAAGGACAAAAAATCACATCCCTGTTGCAACTCGCCTTGTTTCTTCTTAGGTTATTTCCTTTCCGCTTATGCGCATCAACCTCTAACTTATTATCAAACACAACTTATCATCATCATCATCATCATCATCATCATCATCATCATCATCATGAGCTGTGAAGTGTTAGGCGTTGTGCCTGTTCCTTATCCCTCAAGGTGAAGCTGGTCCTTCCACATTTTCCTTGGGCGTCCTACGGTTCTCTTTGTCTTTGGCCCATATTTCAGTGCCTGTCTGTGCCCATTCTGTCTACGTGCTGTAGCCACTCTCGTTGGTACTGTTTTATTTCCAAACCAATGTTCTGCACCCCAAGTTTCTCCCTGTCGGATTGCTTTCCTTACCTGTCTAACGTAGTAAATCCTAGAAAGTGTCTTAAGAATTTCATCTGTGCTGCTTCCAGTCTTTGTTCATCTCGTTTCTTCAGCACCCAGGCTTCACCGCCGAATTTCAAGGCCGCTTTGGCTGTGATATTGTGGATTCTTAGTTTTGCTTCTTTAGTCATTTGTTGTCCAAAACACAAAGTCTTCTTCACCAAAACTAGTGTAATGTGATACTATCTTCTTTAACCCTTTAAATACGAAGCGTATACGCTTTATACAAGCACTCAGTGCGTACCGCGCTGTAAACACTCTCCACTTCGGTTATAAAAACCAATCTCTTAATGTTTTATAAGGCAAAAGTTGCTGTTTGTTCTGAGATCCGTACAAAACACATGAACGCAATGTGGGCACCACGCAGAATTTTTTAATGTTAAACCTGGTCGTGTGTAAAGTTACCGCTAGGCTTTAAAGGTTAACATAAAACTGTTACAGTTAAAGGACAAGTTCTTATTGATTGCACCAGATTCATTAAAGATAATTTGAAGTTATGTTTATCCACCTGACCCACATCAAAATACAGTCCTGTCTGCATCCCACGTGTTCAGAACACTCGGTATTCTGAACAAATGACGGTGTGGTCTCCGAAATTTCCGAACATGAACAAACCTCCTCTTCGTCCTCATCCTCACCATTCGCTTCCAACGACATTTTAACAAATTTCACTTCCGTTTCCGGTTTATCCAACTATTACGACGGAACAGTCGCCTTCGCCTGCTACTGCACGTCGCCGTCACCATGACAGCCAAACTTGATGAAGCAGACGGTGCGACACACACATTGCTAAACTGTAGCAACACAAGCAGATGGCGAGAGAAAATTTTGAACGATAAATGGCTAGACAGAAATGAAGAAATAGCACACAGGGAAATGGTCAGTTTTACCAAGATTAGAGAACTGGAAAATTTAGGAAACTTTTTGTGCGTATTAAAATGCAAACGGGAAGCCCAAATGGCAAACGGCGGAAGGTTTTGCGCAAATGAGGGAAGAAGTGTTATAAATAGAGATATTTCATTGTGCAAAACAATTAGATTTGACAGTAAGGTCGCCAAACAGAAGAAATAGCATAAGGTAAACCTTAATCAATAGTAATACGTAAAATATCTTTTGTTTCTCTTCACAAATTTTGTCGGAAACACTCAGTTTCGTGACGAATTTTGAGTGCCCCACAACGCAATAAAGCATGGCACTCAAAAAGGCAGATTTATGGTCTGATAACAACTTTCCCTTCCATAAAAGGTAACACTGTAATATTATTTCGACAGTCTTATATAAGCAGCTGATAACTCCACAAGCCCTGGGGCGTCGTCGGACGTTACATAAACAGCGAACACGCCGATGCTATCAAATACCTTAAAAACATCAATCAAGAAACTGAATATCAAGTAGAAACCACATAATAGTGGGAAAAAAGGCAGATTAATGGATATCAGATAAGGGACATGAGACATAATCAACTAAGGCATATTTCCCTGTTATCAGCTTCCCAGCACTCGGCTTGACATATAGAAAACCATCCGGTAAACTTAAAACAAATAGCTGACGCCCCTGACTCTAGCGTGTTCATACGAATGATCAAAATAACTTTAGTATTTAATAATATTTTGTATTTAATAATATCCACCCAGGAACTTTGCCCATTGGTTTTAAATATTTTAAAGTTGCCAATATACATCTGGCCAAAATTCGCGAAAACTCTAAAAACCGTCAAGCAGCTGCCAACTGACCAACGCAAATTTACAACTTTATCATTGCAGTAAGTGTGAACTCGTGGGATCGCACACAGTAAAATCAGAATGACCAATTTACATTTATTACGTTTTATATCCCGACGATGGTCAGTTGTGACCGAAACATGCAGCTGCTCTTTTGAATAAACACAGTTGTTCTGGACGGACTGTTTAAAGATTTGTTACTGAATCTCAGCTCCCGTACTATACGGTTGAAGGTTCACAAGATACTCATGTTTTCCGGTCAGTTATACTTTTCAATGGACCGTGACGTCATAACATCTGCCTTGACACGGCGGGTCATCTGTGGGTTTTATCGAACCCGCGAACACAGCGTGTCGTGTCAGTGGACGGTTCCGTCGCGTTGTGTGTCGTCACTGTGTGCAGTAACATAGCCTCAGCAGTCGGTTTGGGTTTTGTTTGTAGCTGCCAGTGGCTTGCAGTTTAACACACTGCAGTATCGTATCACTTCAGTACCTTGTAATTCGCGGTCCCTCTGAGGTGTCCAAAGGCTGGCAGCAACACAGGCGGCAAGTGAAGTGCACAGTGCGCACAGGACATGGACGGCTACCTGCAGTCTTCGCCGATGGGGCTGCAACAGACACAGGAACAGATGGCTACTTACACATCGGAGGTTAGACGCACGTTCATTGTGATGGTAACTAAAGACAGGGTGCTGGAGAGCAGTGCTGATAGGGAATATGGACTGAGGGTGTTGGAGGGCAGTGCTGATAGGGAATGTGGACTGAGGGTGCTGGAGAGCAGTGCTGATAGGGAATGTGGACTGAGGGTGTTGGAGAGTAGTGCTGATACGGAATGTAGACTGAGGGTGTTGGAGGGCAATGCTGATAGGGAATGTGGACTGAGGGTGCTGGAGGGCAGTGCTGATAGGGAATGTGGACTGAGGGTGTTGGAGGGCAGTGCTGATAGGGAATGTGGACTGAGGGTGTTGGAGAGCAGTGCTGATAAGGAATGTGGACTGAGGGTGCTGGAGAGCAGTGCTGATGAGGAATGTGGACTGAGTATTTTCTGAGATTTTAACAGCGGCGTGACTGAGCTATCCGTTCTGGATGAAGCTACGTCACTGGATGAGCGGTTCCAGACCCTTCGAGGGAACCGCTCACCCAGTGACGTAGCTCCATATGCAGAAGAACGGACTGCTCGGTTCGTTCTTTCATAATTAGTTCCGTGACAAGTGAACATGAGTGACCACGTTGCTGGCCAGTAGCTGACTGATATCAGAAGGAATGACGATGTGAAGTAGCGATCTTTACTACAAGATTAGGCAGTGCTGAAGATTAAAGTCTTCTACCATGTTAACCCCACCGCCAAAGCGCCGCATCCCATCTTCAGCAAACACAGCTGTGAGATTCCCAAATGTCGCATTATTCAGATCTGTTTATAACATACATATCGCGTACAGACGGGTGGCAAGTCTGGTCTTGAAGTCAGGTCATGCGGAGAGGCAACCGCACGACTTGGCAGTACTACCAAAATCTATCACAGGAATACATGAGTGAAGGTGAGGCTTTGGGAGTTCAACAGCGAAGCTGTGAATCTATCCTCATCCTTTGTTTGGTGTATGCGAAGGTACGAAATGCTGTGGTGTGTAAGATACACAAAGCATACAGCTGACTGCAGGCAAAATGCTAACCATTTACTTGATGGACTTGTTTATGGTACAGTGTTCAAATGGTAATAAAATAAACAGTCAACTGATAAACTGTTTTACACAACACAAGACGAAGTCCATAAAGTGAATGAACATCACAGAACTGTAAATCATTGCGGCGTTGGTTCAGTCTAGAAGACCATATTTTCTTAATGTCGCCAGTTTAACCCTTTAAAGACGAAGCGTGTCTGTTTTATATAAGGACTCGGTGCGTACCGCGCTGTAAACACTCTTCACTTCGGTTATAAAAACCAGTTTCCTAATACAAAAAACATTAAACACCAACAAGTGCACAAAGAGTTTTTTTCCGTCAATTATAACACACTCCTACATGTTTCGACCCTGCCTCCATAAGCGGCGCAGAGTCAACAGCACATTCTCGCGTAACTGTATAGTGCAACCTAGTGTAACGACAACGGAAAGTTTCTCCCTGAAGATGACCCAGCAGGGTCGAAACATGTAGGAGTGTGTTATAATTGACGGAAAAAACTCTTTGTGCATTTGTTGGTGTTTAATGTTTTTTGTATAATACAGTGCACGGACATGGAACACATTAAAACAGTCCGTTAATGTTTTATAAGGTAAAAGTTGCTGTTTGTTCTAAGATCCGTACAAAACACATAAACGCAATGCGGGCACCACGTAGAATTTTTTAATGTTAAATCTGGTGGTACGTAAAGTTACCGCTAGGCTTTAAAAGGTTAAGTAACCTAGCAGCATGTTGCTATACAGACGGGGCCATAATACGAATCACTGGCCAGCCTCGCACCTTAAAGGCCCGGTTTTGAACTCAGGTCAGTTTGTTGGATCTGTGGTGGACACTTGGATAGGTTGTGGTGGGTGGGTGGTCAACGCCATGCCCCGGCCGCTTTACCCGCGGCAAAGCGGCCCGATAGCCAGTGTGCTGGAAGCTACGGCGGCCTCGGGGCCGATCTGCACGGGTCCGGAAAATCTCGCCCCCACCGGGATTCAACTCCCGGACCGTCCAGGCAGTAGCAAGTCACTATACCGACTGAGCTACCTCGGTCGTTTCAGGAAGATGCAAATTCGGGTCTTCAGCATTGTTTAACCTTTTAAAGCCTAGCGGTAACTTTCTGCAACACCAGGTTTAACATTCAAAATTTTACGTGCTTCTGACATTGCATTTATGTGTTTTGTACGGATCTCAGAACAAACAGCAACTTTTGCCTTATAAAACATTAACAGACTGGTTTTTATAACTGAGGTGTAGAGTGTTTACTGCGCGGTACGCGCTGAATCCTTATATAAAAACGAACACAGTTCGTCTTTAAAGGGTTAAAAGTTCCGTTCACATTTTGTGGCTTCGTCCTTGGTTATGTTACCTGTTCTCAGGTTTACATCCTTACGTGGCAGCTTCTCGTGTTCTTGACTACGGTGTCAGCAGCAGCAGTGTCAGGGTTTGAACCCGACAAGGACAACCAACGAAGTCAATACGATGAAGAAACGGCAAGAAAATATTTGGAAAAGCTTGAAACTGAAATTGATAAAGGGGCCAATAGAGCGTCGTTAGCGAGATGGGCATATACGTCTAACATAACGGAAGAAAATCTAAAGAATCAGGTGAGAAAATGTGCAAAGTTTACTGTTCGTACTTGTCGGAGTTACGTTTTCCCTAAAACCCTGCACAGCACTTGCTCTATTCACGTCCGTATACACATGGCACGTCAACTGTCTTCATTATACTGAAGAGGCTTTAAAGCATGCAGCAGCTGTAGCACCTGCCAGCACCTGCAGCGCCTGCTTTAACGTCAAGAAACTCAATATTCTTCCCACAGAGTGAACCCGTGTTTGGATGAGACTCATAACAACTAGCGACTATTGGCCACGTGGTTTTTGCAATTGGAACATAGTGTGATTTTCTGTGAGGCGGAAAATGAATTTTTGAACCCACATCCTCGGTATTTAATATTGTACATTTTCCGTGCAGTTGTTTTGTATACAGATTTATTTGTGACCAACTACTGCACACTTGTTTGACATCTCCTACTTGTTCCGGCTGCGACTATTCAGCCGTCATCAAGGGGACCCTCTGTTACAGACAGAAGCAACATGCGCTGCGTCACTGAATGGTAAAAACATATATACATCTACAAAAACACTAATCACCAACGAATGCACAAAGAGAGTTTTATCATCAATCGTAACACACTCCTACATGTTTCGACCCTGCTGGGTCATCTTCAGGGACAACTTTCCATTACCGTTACACATCTGTTATAGTCCTAATCACTACAGCATATTTCACTTATGCTAAAATTAGTGTTGATACATAAAATCCTTTTGAGCATAAAATACATAACATCTAAAATATAATGTGTTTCCAAACATCTAATCCATGTTTAATTCCAATTGTGCGGGCTTTCTACCCCACGCTGTCATACTGCTGTCATCTTCAGGGTTGTATTGCAGATTAAAGCAGTATATATATATGAGTTTCAACATGTCGGCGGTGTGTGTGTGTGTACACACACACACAGACACACACACACAGACACACAGACACACACACATACACACACACATACACACAGACACACACAGACACACACACAGACACACACACATACACACACACAGACACACACACGGACACACGCACAGACACACGCACAGACACACACACAGACACACACACACATACACAGACACACACAAACACAGACACACACACAGACACACAGACACACACACAC
>BLKM01000070.1:152913-167589 GCA_013340265.1 Coptotermes formosanus
TGGGGGGGGGGTTCAATTTCTATATTGGATATGCATATTTTGGCCCATTACGAAAAAGTGTTCAAAACAGAAGAGAAACCCCGATGCCAGTAACGCATATTAACTTCTTCCGCAGTTGGCAGTTATGGACAGCGGTGCAGAGTTTGTCAAAGAGCAGTGGAAGGAGACCATCAAGTTCCCCTGGACCACATACAAGGACCCTGACATCAGACGAAGGTTCCAGAAGCTTTCAGTGCTTGGTTATGCTGCTCTGGAAGGAGAGAAATTTGGAATGGTACTGCAAACAACATGCATACTTCTAAAATTAGCATAATCACAGCTTTATTGTGTCATGTGTGTTGTGACACCGTGGGTGCAACATCTCACTGAAACATGCTGCCCCCATCTGCAGCATGATCCCCTCTAATGTTAGTGTCCACCCGCAAGGCCACAAGTGGCCATATGCCTGAACATCACTATGTGAATGTGCAACCCTGTGAAAGTGTTTATTTCCTGTTTTCCGATCAGACAGTGTTTTATCAAACACCTGAAACTCTGTTCTCACATTTCTGATTGGGTAGAGATTATGGCTTACTAATAATGGTTAAATTATGAACACTGCAGTGTGTATATGTAACTGGTTTAGAGTTAAACAGTTTAATATTCTGCCCAGTTTGTTCTCCAGATAAACAACAATAATATTGCTGAATATCCACTAGCCATACAAAATTTATAACTGGTGTTTTATATTTGTTCTGAGGTGGACCTGACTTTTTGTTCATTATTTACTTCACTGTGCCTGCTAAAGGTCTAAAGCACGGTGTGATGGCATTATGTATGTTCTTTCTCAACATTCCAAGTCCTCTCAATTTGCCCACAGTGTATTTATTTGCTCGCTATGGTTTTAAGAGCAAACAGCAAATTTTCCCTCAAAAAGTGGAGTTTCAGCATGTTTCCTGTGAGGCAGAAAATTAATTTTTATATATAATTTAGATTAACTTCACACTTCAAAAGGTCAAAGGCAATTAGGATATCACTTGCAGCGCAGTTATTAACAGTGCTGCACTGGTGGTCGTCTGTCTCCAGTACATAAGTTTTGCGATTTGCAAGTTCTGGTGGCAGTGATTGTGACATTAGCTGTTTTCAAGAATACGATGTTGTGTAGTTTTGCAGATACATGACAATGTTTGGAGGAGTCTGCTGTCCAAAAGAGTTGGTTCGATACTGTCATCCAACCACTGAAACACAGCCAACTTCCAAATGTTTGTTTTACCAACAGAAATATTGGTCAGTGTGTGTGCCTTCACTTATGCATTTCTGTGTTTGTGTATATCTGTGTGTGTAAACATGTACACAAGTTTGTATCACTGGTTTCCCTTTCTTCTGTTGCAGTACATGCAGTTGCTGTCTGGCATGTCCTCCACATACAGTAAGGCCAAGATATGTGACTACAGGAACCCCAACAAATGTGACCTCAGCCTGGAACCAGGTCACATTAGCTCAATGTGCTTGATTGTTTCATAGTATTGTCCCTGGTAAAGATTTTTGCTACAACTCAGATTTCGAATGTAAACAGGTACTGTGAATGGTACCCCAGGAGTACCCCAAGAGGGGACTTTGAAAAGTACCCCAAAGGGTGCTCTGAAAAGTATCCGAAAGGGTGGTCTGAATAGTACCCCAAATTCCACCACCATACTGTTGTGACTGAGGCATTAATGTAACCTGAAATTAAAATGTGACAAGAACTCAAGACACCTGCCTTTTTCCAGATACTTCTAACTAGAGCCTGAGGCTAGTAAGAACAATAAAGTAAAGATTATGGAATTAAGCGAACCATTTATGTGCATAATTGCTCCTGTTGGAGACCACAAAAAATGTTACGATCATTTGCAATTGGATTCTAAGTTTTTTAGTAGATGAAGACAATTTATGGCAACATAACATACATTTCAGTTTTAAGTAAGAAGCAGAACTTTCACTTGTGCTTAGTTAAGTATTATGCCACACATTTCTAAACTCTTCTAAATATCTGCTCAGTACAATCCTTAACATTAGGTAAAAGAAAGGACAGAGAAAGTAATGGCAGAAATATTTATTGTATTTTTTACACAACCAGGATGGAACCGAGGGCCTCTCAGCATTATCAGGACTAAACCGTTGCCAGAAATTTTATGAATAGATTGTTTTTGCACGTCTTAACAAAAGTCAGCCATTTAAAACTTCCCTCTACAGTTTCAGTATTTAACAGGAAAAAATTCCAAGCACTGGTAACACTGTACTAAAATATGTATCTCTTGTAACTGTGACCTCTGTTACCCAGACAGCATGCAGTCAGGCCAGAGCTGACTGGCGTGTTATCAGTACACATATCTGATGCTGAAGAGATCTGGTGGAAACCTAACATGCCAAGTAGCGAATCAAAACATAAGGTGTGTAGCAAATCTGATGGGGATCCAACACAGGTTCACCTGATTACAAATATCTTATGCTGAACAGATCTGGTGGAGATAATGAGGACAAGCAGGGACCCTGATGAGCTCAAGCACGTATGGGTGGAATGGAGGAAAGTGTCGGGTGAGAAATGCCGGGGTATGTTCAAGCATTATGTGACTCTCAGCAATGAGGCTGCCACACTGAACAGTGAGTATGGAACTGTGGTTACACGCTGTATTTTGGTACAACAATAATTTCATTGGAACAGGACAAGTTTCATAACTGCAGCACAAACAAAATATTTACTCCACATATTCTATTATTTTACGTTTCTGCAGAGGTCCGCACCTTCTGTGAGCACAAGAGAATATTCATGTACTCTGGATTCCATAACCATACAAGATGTAAAAATGTGTGTTATTGAATGATGTACTGGGGCCATTTAGTAACTAATGCCATCTCTCATGCAGTGAAAGCAACTACGTTCTCTGTGAGTGCAAGCAAACAAGCAAAGAAAGAAACAAACTAGCACACATGTATCCACATATACAGCATACAGACATCTGTTTGGTTCTATTTATAAAATAATTCATTACATGATGGCTCTGTCGGGGGTCTTAATTCTAAAACACATGAAGTTTCTGCTGGAAGAACAACCCTAATTAGAACACATGAATATGCTGCAGACTTCACGGACAATGCGGAGTACTGGCTGAAGGATTATGAGTCCCCTGACTTCAGAGAGCAACTCTCACGGCTGTGGGACCAAGTGCGGCCTCTGTACCTGCAGATACACGCATACGTCAGGAGGAAACTGCGGGAAACCTATGGCGAGAAACTTGTCACACCCCGTGGACCTATACCGGCACATCTTGTAGGTGAGATATTTAGGGATACAATGCACTGATTAGAAGAAACTTTGTAGAATATTTAGTCTTTGATGTGAGGTTAATATTAAAATGGTTGTTAAGCAAATAATGTTGAAGGGTGTGGACTGGATTAACCTAGCTTACGATAAGGTCCAGCAGCAGTCTGTTTAATAAAAATCGTACAGCACTGTTAGCCATCTGAGTTACTCACAGGTGTCTTAATTTATGTGCTGTGCATGCAATGTTAAGTGCTAATTGCATTTATCCTTTCGCCAACAACAAGTGTTGTGTGTTATAACATAGTTTAACCTGGCTGATGAGTACCAGCTTTTTGAATGAACACACTGCCTTCATCTTCATGGTTAACACAAGGTCCTTAACCCTGCAGATCAAGGCAGTGTGCCCCCCCCCCACCCCAAACAATTCTACCCACCTATCAGACTGTGCAGTACAGCAGTATACTCCAGAGAACCACAATATAAGTGTTCACCAACTTGTAAACCACAAATTTTGTACAAAAATAAAGAGCAGTTAAATATTAATAATATGTGGTTTTAGGTAATATGTGGTCTCAGAAGTGGGGTAACATTCAGAACATTGCTTCTCCATATCCTGGTAAAGCCAAAGTTGATGTGACACCAAGTATGGTTAAACAGGTAGGTAAATTTACTGATACTGCACTAAATTAACCCAGCCATTACATTTTCACTCAGGTAACATGTGGGCCCAAACTTGGAATAATATTCTGGATATTTCTACACCTTACCCTGGGAAGGAAGCTCTAGATGTCACCCCTCAGATGCAGAAGCAGGTAATAACAGAGGTTCATTACATACATGGTGATTAACTGCACTTTTTTGAAGTGAATTTGTGGGGAACAGGAAGCTAGTCCCTGATGGAATAACAGGAATGATAGACTTTGTTGACTTTGAAAAAGGGCGACTATAACAGGGATCAGCTAACTTGCTAGGCATGCTCCCTAGCTCTGAACAAAGCTGCAGTTTGAATGGAGCGGTCACTACTGGGCTCACTTTTGAACAGTAAGGCAGTGTTACACCTCTTCCAAAAACATTTTGCTCTATTGGAGTACATACAGAGCTTCAGTCTCTGTGGAAGGTTTTGAAATGGATACAAAATGCTTGGTGGTGTATGTGCAGTGCTTCCTCTCTTACCAGCTTACCTTTCTGTCCGCACACCAACTAGCAAGTAATTTGGTCGCTACTATACTGAGAGCACACGGCACAAACAGGGAACCACAAAGAACATGTGGCCCTAAAAAGGCTGTATCTCGCTTATCAACTGACAAACATGCAAGATCAGGTGACACAATGTCAGCTGTTCTCTGTGTTAAACAGGGCTACACTCCGCTGAAGATGTTCAAACTGGCTGAGGAATTCTTCACATCACTGAACTTAAGCGCCATGCCAGAAATATTTTGGGAACGTTCAATACTGCAGAAACCAGAGGGTAGGGATTTAATCTGCCACGCCTCTGCCTGGGACTTCCATGATGGAAAGGACTTCAGGTACCCTACAGTGGCTCGTTTCCACTGCATCGTATGTGTGAATGCTTTATGTCTGTTGGTTGTCATTATGCCACAGATTTTCTAAAGGGATAATGAAGACAGCCAGAGGATGACAGTAATAAACAGCAGCGGGAGGTGCCTATACTTCAGTCAGTATTTCAGTTTTATCTTCACTTTGGGCTAGGTAGCAGCATCACTTAATCTATTAACCTTTTAAAGACGAAGCGTATCTGTTTTATATAAGGACTCAGTGTGTACTGTGCTGTAAACACTCTCCACTTCGGTTATAAAAACCAATCTCTTAATGTTCTATAAGGCAAAAGTTGCTGTTTGTTCTGAGATCCGTACAAAACACACAAAGGCAATGTGGGCACCACGTAGAATTTTTTAATGTTAAACCTGGTCGTATGTAAAGTTACCACTAGGCTTTAAAAGGTTAAGACCTATTTCCAGATATGCTCAGTTTCTTTACTTGGTTATTTAATGACACTTTCAGTTGCTAAGATTATAGAACATGAATGATAAATGAATGAATGGTATGGATCATTGGTGGAATGGTACTATCAGGGGAAAACTGAAGCACTCAGAGACAGAAACCTGCCCCAGTGCTACTTGTTCTGTCAAAAATCCCACATGAACTGCAGAAATGGCCAAGATTATAGCATGCAAATTCAAGTTGTACTTCAGCTGCTGTAATGTGAGCCATAATAGTGGGTCAGTGGAGGGGTTATCAGTGGAAATCATAGCTAGAGGTGCACACTGTCAAAAGGCAGCTTTTAAATTAACACAGGTATTTTACTAGTACACCAGTTTAATACTGCATTATGTAGCATTAGGTCAGAGGAACGTCATTTGGTAAATCAGACACTGTACAAGAAGACCTGCTTGGTTGAACCATTCAACCACCTCATGTGGAGGCTTCATTTTATACACTGTTCTGTGCTGTGTTGCTGTGTGTTAGTTAAAGGACCTGTGAGAGGCCAACCCCTTATCCAAGGCATTCTGTCAATTATGTAATGATTTGATATTTCAAAACTGATTTTGGGTTGGACCAGATCAGATGGCCTGACCCATGCCACATAAGACTGTCCCCACATGACAGAAAGTGCCATAATACTTTACAGGATCAAGCAGTGTACCAGAGTAGTCATGGATGATTTGTTTGCTGCTCACCACGAGATGGGCCATGTGCAGTACTCCATCCAGTATAAAGATCAACCAGCAGCTTACAAAGAAGGTGCCAATCCAGGTAATGAGAAAATATCAGTGTAAGTGCGCACAATTCCATTATGTAACGTTCAACATATATATCATACGTAACTTCTGAATTTATTATATGCCATCATCTTGAGTCTGTAAATGAGAAATTTCTTTAGGCTTTCATGAAGCTGTTGGAGACGTCATAGCTCTGTCAGTGTTGACACCTAAACACCTGCGACAGATTGGATTGTTGGAGGCTGATTCTTTGACAGAAGACCACGAGGCTACCACAAATTACTTGTTTCTACAAGGGCTACAGAAAGTAGTGTTCCTTCCGTTTGCTTATGTCATAGACCTGTGGAGATGGGACGTCTTCAAAGGGAAAATTACAAGTGAAAACTATAACTGCGAATGGTGGAAACTGAGGTGAGTGTGGTGAAGACATCTTCTGCGCTGAAATTTGTATGTTGTGTATATATTTCCTGACTTGTTACATCTAATTTTTCAGAGACAAATATCAAGGAATTGAGCCTCCAGTGGACAGAACGGAGGAAGATTTTGACCCAGGCGCAAAGTTCCATGTCACTGCCAGCGTTCCATACATCAGGTAAGTTTAAAATTTCACAACTTGTTAGTGGATGTGCAGGTGAATCTTAGGTACTGAACACCTGTTAACCCTTTAAAGCTGAAGTTCATTTAAATAGCACTTGCACATACTGTCTCTACTTCACAGAAAACACAATGTCTCTTCATGACAGTGACCAACTACTTAATACTGCTTGGGTAAATAACTTCCAGGCATACACTCAGAATTTTTCCTTGGGTGGGTGGGAGGGGGTGGGGGGGAGACTGACCCTGAAACTGTACATAATTTATGCTTCATTTTAAAAACTATTTTATAAAATTCATGTCATAAATATGACTGGTCATTAGCCAGTTTCAGTGGCTGATTTCTGCTGAATGGTAAATCATGTAAAATGTTTGATCTCATCAAGTCTGCAAAACCTGTTGTTTAAATTTGCATTTGGGTGGGGGGGGGGGGGGGGCTTCAGCCTGGCAGCCCCCTCACCCTTTGGGTGCTCACCTCCTAACTTTATTCTCCAATTCATATGAAACACATAAAAACGCTTCATGGGCAAAATGCATGGTTGTTAACTTTAAAGAAGGGGGCACATATGCTGTCGTGTTCTGAAGTGCAAAATTTGTGGGTCAGATTAGAAAACGCAGTACTACTTTGGAAGAAAGAAATCAAATGACACAAAATAGTTAAATAAAACATGTTACTGTTTTATAAACTGTAATTAAAACTAGATGTTGAAGATGGTAAGGGTATTGGCAATGTGTATGAGATTACATAACATACCATCTTATTACCAATGTCTGTATGCAACCATGTTGTCTGTATGTTAACAGTGACAACTGTAGCACCTGACTGACTAACTGACTGACTGACTGACTGACTGACTGACCGACCGACCGACTGACTGACTGACTGACTGACTCAAGGAGCAGAGTCCTTCCTGAGCAGCTAACAAGTCCTCAGTTAGTCAAGAAATTCCCCGCATCGCATTTTATGGAACCCAAAAGTTCATTACCGCATTCACAAGCGCCCGCCATCTGTCCCTATCCTGAGCCAGATCAATCCAGTCCATGTCTCCTCCTCCTCCTCCGTCTTGAAGATCCATTTTAATATTATCCTACCATCTACACATAGGTCTTCCAAGTGGGCTCTTTCCCTCAGATCTCCCCACCAAAACCCTGCATGCACCTGTCCTCTCCCCCATATGTGCTACATGCCCCGCCCATCTGATTCTTCTTGAGTCGATCACCTGAATAAAATTTGGTGAAGAGTACAGATCATAAAACTCCTCGTTACGCAGTCTTCTCCAGTCCCCTGTTGCCTCGTCCCTCTTAGGCCCAAATGCCTCCTAGGCCCAAATACCTCCTTCAGCACCCTACTCACTAATGCTCTCAGCGTATGTTGCTCACTCAAGTTTCACACCCGACAAACAAAACCAGCTGTAGCACCTTCTATCCACAAACCTTTAATTAACTGTTTATGTCTTGAAGGAAATTGTTCTTAGTACATAATACGTTCATACTGCAGCCTGCTGAGTTGTAGCACAATGTATGTGGGCAACAACAGGTACATCCTGCCTGGAAGTCACAGGCAGTGTCATACCCACAGTGCTGGCACCTGTCTACCGGATGGCATGGTATTCTGCTCTAATAATCAGAGTATTGATGTTCCCTGCATACAAACGTGAAATATTACACAACAAAAGTACGTTTACTACAATAAAGGGATGAACATAAACATCAGGATACATAATGTTATGCAGTCATGCACCATCAGGGCACACAAAATTACATGTGAGCGCTCCAATCCTGTGTACAGTGATAATATGCTGGGAAAAAGAAATGAGGTTGAAGAAACAGTTTGCACATGCTTTCAGGTACTTCGTGAGCTTCGTGATCCAGTTTCAGTTCCACAGGGCCCTGTGCGAAAAGGCTGGTCAGTTTGACCCAAATGACCCCAAAAAGCCACTCCATGAATGCGACATCTACCGGAGCACGGCAGCAGGAAACCTTCTACGGTAAGGACAAGTCGATAGCCGTATGGCAGGAACTGTGCCAGCATGGCGTTAGAATAACATTGCCCTAAGGATCTGACCACGCGATGTTGACCATCTCATTCTTTCTTGATTTTTGATACAACTGGGTGTAAATATGAAATTTGTAAGAGTTAATAAACATGCAGGCATTTATACAGAAAATCATTCAGTTATTTCCCCAGTAGCTTGTAATGTGTTGCAAGACATTTAATTTGAATTGTTATGGCTGTTCTAAAAGAATTGTCGGTCGATATCATAAAGAAGATGTAATACTTTACACATGATATTTAAGACTCCTGAAATCCAGAGAACATTCCATACCAGTGTTGGAAAGCACACCAGTAAGTTTTAGAGTATTTGGCCATTTTATATTTAAATTCCTCTACATTTATTTTATGTATTTTATACAAACTAGGACACTGCCTGTTGAAGATTCAGAGGAAAGTTTATTTGTTGCTGCTGACAAAGTAACACGGTTTAATTACAACACTCAGTTTCAAACTCCAGTCGGAAGGACAGCCTCTACTGATACAAGCTTAGTACGCACGTCAGAGAACGTCATCTGGCGACGACATTTAGCGACCGCACAGTTTCAGTTTCTGAGAGAAAATAATTTATTTTCTATCTTCACTCTTCACTTCTCCTTCCTTTCCTTTTTCCCCTTCTTACATTTATCTTTCCTGACTTCTGTCGTATGTTTACCCATCGCATTTATTTTCCCTTCTTGACATAATTCATTTCAGTTGCCATAACCATGGTTTAGGGGTTCCCACAATTGAAGACAAAGTGAAAGTCTGCACGTGTTTATACGCGACAATGTGTGTCTAGGCTGACAACGCCATCTGTTTGAAGCTGAAAGCCGCTGTTTCCGCTGTAACCGCAGCACAGTTCACCACGTTGCCCTCCAATGCGATGACCTCCGTGACCCCAAACGTATGCCAGCCGCAGTTTAAGGTCACTATATAGACTAGATTTGGGGCTGCAAGTTCAATGAATCGGATTTTTCTCTACTCCACGGCGTCCTTAACGGGGCCGCAAACTCTGTCATAAAGTTGGTACCGGGGGCGGGGGGGGGCCTCTTCCCCTAGGGATAAGTGGCCGCGACGTGAAACTGCCGACTCACCTTCACGTAGTTCTAGAGTTACGAATGCATGGAGCTATACCTCCCTGTCGTGGTGCTCAATTCAACATACGGAGAACTTAAATTCACATTTACTTTTTATGTACGCTTACAACATGGCGAAACACACTGCAGAACTCTAAGTGGGATCTCAGGTTACCACAGCGGTAACCATAGAGATTGCTAGCTTCTGGGAAGGTAACATCCTTAATGTGATGAACACGTACCGACGTTTCAGAGGAACCGGCTACCGTTACATTCAAGAAGACGGATATCTTTACTTTACGTACGTGACATAAGACAGGGGCGCTGCTTACAGTTATGGCAGGAAGCACTGTGCCTTCAGATACACTGAAACGTTACACAGGCCTATATCATACCCTGAGACGAAGCCTTCAGACTGTTGTGCAGTTTTCATAAAGTTCACGGTCCGTGTCTTCCGGAATATTATGCCGTGACCACTGGTACATAGCAACGGGCGTTTTGATGCAGCGGCGTCACCTTCAGTGCCAGGCGTTCCAAGAACAGAACTGTCTGACTCTGAAGATGACGGCAACACAAGTCCTACGAAACTTCAGTAAGTGTTTGCCCGCCTACACGGTAGACACATCCTAGAAGACTTGAAACTTCACAGACATAGCCGTCGGAACTTCCAAAACGTCGCGTTTCACACATTTCGCCATCTCACCAGCAGGATAAGACGACTCTAATTTGTCCAGTGTTTCCCACAGAAAAATGCTGCAGTTGGGCTCATCAAAGCCTTGGCCAGACGCTATGGAAGTGTTGACCGGACAACGAGAGATGGACGCCAGTGGACTGTTGGACTACTTCAGACCGCTAGCGGACTGGCTGGAGAAGGAAAACAAGCGGACTGGGGAATACATCGGCTGGGAGCCCACCCAGAAACGTACGTAACCTCAAACATCCTTACTTAACCCTTCGAAATCTGAAATTTATCTCAAAAAATATACGAACGTTTAGTTCCTGCCTCGCAGAGGACACACTGCGTCCCCATACGGTCACAGATATCTAAATACAGTCGAACCCGGTTATAACGACATCGGTTTATACGAAACCTCGTCTATAGCGTCAGACATTCTGCGGTACCAATTAATTCGTCACTGTTAACCATAACATTACACTACTCGGTTATAACGACACTCGTTTGTAACGACAGCAAATATTCTGTCCCTTTCATGACGTTATAACCGAGTTCGACTCTACAACTTAGGGCAAATATCTTTGTCTGTTGTGAGACACATACAAGACACATAGCTACACTGTGCAAGAACGAACAGTTGCTGAATGTGACAGCACACTGTGCGTATTGTAAGTCACTGTTGGACGTTAACCCTTTAAAGACGAAGCGTATCTGTTTTATATAAGGACTCAGTGCGTACCGCGCTGTAAACACTCTCCACTTCGGTTATAAAAACCATTCTCTTAATGTTTTATAAGGCAAAAGTTGCTGTTTGTTCTGAGATCCGTACAAAACACATAAACGCAATGTGGGCACCACGTAGAATTTTTTAATGTTAAACCTGGTGGTATGTAAAGTTACCGCTAGGCTTTAAAAGGTTAAAGACGGAACGTGTCTGTTTTATATAAGGACTCAGTGCGTACCGCGCTGTAAACACTGTCCACTTCGGTTATAAAAACCAGTCTGTTAATGTTGTATAAGGCAAAAGTTGCTGTTTGTTTTGAGATCCGTACAAAACACACAAACGCAATGTGGGCACCACGTAGAATTTTTTAATGTTAAACCTGTTGGTACGTAAAGTTACCGCTAGGCTTTAGAAGGCTAAGGATTCAATCTGAGCCGCGAGTTGATCAGACGGTGTGTTGCAGTTTGTGGCAAGACCAGAGCAGAACTGGCGACCGTCAGGTTCAGGACCTAGAGCAACAGGACCTGCGAGCTGACTGCCTGCACTGCGCTGTGTGATGTCTCAGGAACAGACAATATTTAATTGTAATTAAATAAACACTGCCTTAGACGAACCTAACTCTAAGTGTGATTTGAAATTGTTCGTACTTCAAATTACCAGCCTGTCAGGTGTAACAGCTGAGCTACGCCCATTAACACTGCGTCTCCTGTAGCTTGCATTAACATCAACCCTTTGCTGTTTTTTACACAGTTGTACTGCACACCAAACAACGTTACGTTTACATGGCTGTAAACTACAACACGGACAGGAGCGAAAACATATCTGAGTTGTATAATTTACATAACAGATGCAGCTGAACGTACTTTACAAACTCATTTACAGTATTTAACAGCTTAGTAAACATACACACAGTTGATACAGCAACTCACATATGCACTTAATAAAATACTATTAAAGACAAGTATTAAATTGCTACACGTTTCGACACCGGGCTGCCATCATCAGGGAGTTATTCAGAACAAAGAAGTACAGCCCCACACGCTAATCTGGGTATCGCGTCGCCCCTGTTGGGAGAGTTTTTAGTGCTACAGCAGCATCAAGGATGAACTGACCGATTGGTATTATTTTACTGCCCGTAAAATTAAATAAAATCCACAAAATGTGTCTTTCATGCATGGTGCCGGTAAGGTAAAATCGTCCGTGTCCACGTAATGAAGGCATATGGAGGGAGTAGAGGTATAGCTCCACGTATTCTTCACCTCGGCATTTTAGGGAGATGGGTGGTCAACTTCTCACACTGATGGAGGAATAAAGACTGAGTGTTCGAGAATAGGGTGCTGAGGAGGATATTTGGGCCTACGAGGGACTAGACGACAGGGGAGTGGAGAATACTACATAACGAGGAACTTAATGACCTATACTCATCACCAAACATTATTCGTGTAATCAAATCGAGAAGAATGAGATGGGTTGGGCATGTAGCACGTATGGGGGAAAATAGAGGTGCATACAGGATTTTGGTGGGGAGACCTGAGGGAAGGCGACCACTTGGGAGACCCAGGCGTAGATGGGAAGGATAATATTAAAATGGATCTTCAAGAAGTAGGATGGGGCATGGACCGGATTAAGCTGGCTCAGGATAGGGACAGGTGGCGGGCCCTTGTGAATGTGGTAATGAACCTCCGGGTTCCATAAAATGCGTGGAATTTCTTAACTAGCTGAGAAACTGTTAGCTTCTCAAGAAGGCCTCTGCTCCATGGAGTTAGTTAATTAGTCAGTCAGTCAGTCAGTCAGTCAGTCAGTCAGTCAGTCAGTCAGTCAGTTAGTTAGTTAGTTAGTTAGTTAGTTAGTTAGTTAGTTAGTGGTCGACTTCACTTCTAGGTCGCTTTACCCCTGAGAAGGAACGCCGGTACCCACTGAACAGGGGGCTGGGTGGGGCCCACAGTCAGTCTGGACGTTTCGTAGAAAACGTTCTTACCCCTGCCAGGATTCGAACACCGGACAGTCCCACCCGTAGCTAATCCCCATACGCACTGCACTGCTTTCATGCTGTCGGCATGTCTGTAACGGACACAGCCTGCCGGATATAAACGCCACCTTCTTATGCAGTTATTTTGGCGTCTGGCGAAAACACTTTCTCTTCGGCAGCACGTAGCCTAGCTGCTAATGGCTGCTACGTAGCAACGGCTTGCCCTCAGTTCTGGAGGAATTCCTTAAAGTTGTTTCTGATTGGACGTAAATAAAGGCAGTTACGTAGTCCTAATTACACTGCAGCCATTTTGTGGACCTGTCCTTGGACAACAACACATTGTCTTCGTGGCTGTCTCGACTGCAGTATTTCCGGCTTGTGCTTTCCTAACACACCGAGACCGACAGACAGACAATCTCACGTAAGTACCCTTATTTAACACAAAACAAGCCGCGAGGATTACCCCCGATCGAACATGGTTGTAAAGTCTCGTTGGCAACGGTGCGGTGTAGCTGCAAGTGCGTTTCAGTAGACATTACCAGGCGTACATGTGTCCAGCATTTAACAGATTAAAACCGTAAACAAATGTTCAAATCGACTGGCTTTCGCATACGCAATCTGCCTCCATCTTCACGTATAAATGTAACACAAGAAACCTGTACTGTGGGCCCTGTTATAGAAACGTATTCCTCGGCGTTGTGGTTATTAGAATTTACGATTTCTTGCAGTGGCACAACGTTAGTTTGTAATAACACAGACAGTGAGGAGTGTCTGTCATACGGAAACACTCCAGTAACCAATAATCTACCCCACATCAATTTTTTTTAATTTACACATAAAACTTTTAATGTATTCTGAACACGAAACATGAGTGTTCCTTACCTTACTAACACAACGTACGTGCTGCAGTCACACAGGGCTCTGACGGTTGTCTGGCTCGCTGACATACTCTTTTTTCGGACTTTGTCCATCGTCTAATTTTTTAATGAAGCATGACGTTTCGGAAGCTCTTCAAGTAAAGAAAGCATCTAATCTGGTGGATCTCTTAGATATAGCTAGTCTATCCCCGCTCCTCCTGTTACGACGTTATTTATTTATTTATTTATTTATTTATTTATTTATTTATTTATTTGAATCCTTGCGATGTGTCAGTGTCAGATGGTTGAATGATTGGAGGTAGAAAACAACGAACTGGACAGAATGCGGTAGGTGACACACTGTGCCGGTATGCTACTCGACGAACTGAACAGAAACACAGAATATCAGTTGGAAAAGTTTTGACGACGGTGTACAGTATTGTGTGGTGATGGGTTTATGGACTTTAGCCATCGTCCGAAGAGTAAAATATTAAAATATTTAAAAAATTAAAAATTAAAAGCACAACGTTTCGGAAGCTGGCTCTGCTTCCGTCCTCAGGTGAACAGAGGGGGAGAAGAGAAGAACACCTACTCTGTTGGGCCCCTTAGACAGATCGTCCAGTGATGGAGGCTAGTTCTGTCTAAGGGGCCCAACAGAGTAGGTGTTCTTCTCTTCTCCCCCGCTGTTCACCTGAGGACGGAAGCAGAGCCAGCTTCCGAAACG
>BLKM01000070.1:167797-188800 GCA_013340265.1 Coptotermes formosanus
GTAGAAACACTGAACACCTCATAAATTCTAAAAGGTTTTGACGATGGTGTATAATATTGTGTGGTGATGATTTTATGGACTTTATTCATCGTCCGAACAGTAAAATATTAAAAATGAAAAAATTAAAACAATTCCGAAACGTTGTGATTTTAATTTTTAATATTTTACTCTTCGCACGATGGATAAAGTCCATAAACCCGTCATCACACAACAGAATATCGAGTCAGTACAGCTAGTGTTTCGGCTGCGATTCGAACCCGGGATCTCCGAAATACGAATCAGAAGTGCTGCCCAATCATACGCGACGATCAGTTCAGTTTCCCCATCGACAGCGAACAGCTGCAGTGACCGTGCCAGCAAACGGACATCCACAGCTCCACACCTCTCCGCTAGACAACAAAACTCTGGAATCTCCACCCACACGCTCTTGTGTTCATGCCATCTGACAACAGCTATTGGTCACACTGACTGCCATTTCCCCTTCAAAATTTTCCCCAAGTGTAATAGCGCGATACGCCCAAATGTACAATTTTCTCCAGCAAGTGACCTCAGTGACCCCACGATTTGTTTGCGTGACCGTTGTTCGCCGAGTCACTCCCTGCTGCCCTTGATCAAGCGCTAATTCGTGGAACCAGTTCTGATCACTCCACAGGGTTCCACAGGATGCCTTAAAACCCGTCTACGGCAACACAAACATTCAGCCTGCTTATTCATTGCATTTCTTTTGACCAGCCCGCTTCTCGGCCAAGGTTTCGGCTGCAGGCTTTGTCAATATCACAGTACAGGGCTGCAGAACAAAACTGCTCTGCGGGAGATCAACATGGTTACCACCAACAAATCGCACTAATTCTTACATTTAAAATTGCTGCTGTAACTTATTATTTGCAGCCATATTCAGGGAGTGTCAATGATCAAACAAGGATACATTCGTGTTATGTATTGACACTCCCTGAAGATGGCTGCAAATAATAACACGTAGCAGTTCTTGGTGATAATCTTCTTTAGAAGGAACAGCATTAAAGCTAAGAAGCTCATGCTACTGTATAACAAAAGCTAGAAATAAGGATCCGTTTATTAAGAATTCCACATGCTGAAAACAGGTTGTATTTAAAGCTTTGCCTTTCTTTATGGGGTAAAATATTTATTTATAGTCTATTTAGTAATTGAACTGATTCTGATGTACAGTGCAGCCCGGTTATAACGACATCGGTTAATGCGACATCTTGGCTATAGTATCAGATATTCTGCGGTACCAATTAATTCCTCGCTGTTAACCATAACGTTATACTCCTCGGTTATAACAACACTCGTTTATAACGACACAAAAGGTCCTTCCCTTTCATGAAGTTATAAACGAGTTCGACTGCATTTCTGTGCTGAACCCAGAATTGGAAGGGAAGCAATGTTTCTTTGGTACAGAATACAGCTGCAGTCAGTGTTACCCAGTCATAAGTAAATTCGGTAGCACACTTAACCACAAAACGGGATCAGAAGGCGGTGGATCGCGGCTCCTTTCTCATATTAGCAGGGCTGATGCACAAATGAGCGTTCTAATTTTACATTAATCACAGGGCAAACAACGTTACAATTTCTGTTTATTCTGAGAACCCTACGAAACTTCGTGGGCAAAACGCCAAGTTCTTAATGTTAAAGTGTAAATTGTCACTGTGGTATAAAGTGACAATGCCGCAGGACAGTGTAACTTTCCGTTCCTGTAACCTCACTGTGCCACCAGCAGAGACTGCGTTTAGCGCCGATAGGAAGACGGCACGACAGTTTGCATCCTACCTGTGGAAATACTGCAGGGAGTGAAGTTGCTGCAGTGACAACAACATGCACTAATCGGTGATCCTAGCGACAGAAAAAAGTTATGTAAAGGTCGGCACTGCAATACCGACTCAATAACAATCCGCCACTACCTCCGCCTCTTTTTCCCGCAACTGCCTGGTAACATCCGTAAGTACAGATCTGAACCTAAGCTTTTATATAGGCTACACGAACTTTTCTTCCATTGCATTTTCCTTTCTTACACACTATCCTTTCTGGCTTTCCCTTCTATAGGATCGTTATTTTATGTGACCACTAAAGTTTGCTATTTCCTGTCGGCTGGCAAATGGCATAAACCGCAGTCACGGAGTGCCGTACCCACACGCGAATTGTAATAGTGGTGAGAAATAACAAATTATATTGGCCAGATAAAATAATGGCCCTGTATAATTACATCTGCGCTCTGAAATATCCCTGCTGTCTTTCAGATTCAATTATAAACTGACAGTTTCCTATCCAAAAGGTACGAATGAGATGAAAAGACTAGACGTGCCTTTGAAGATTGACCTGAACACTCAAGCTGTCAGACGCCTGTATCTAACAATATTCTTCTATTGCAAGCGATAAGGAAGAAGCAAACAGGCCTGTGATTCGTGTCAATAATGTAAGACTTGTCATTAAGTTCCACCTATCTCACGAGCTGCTGACGAGCTTAACGTGTACATGACTCACACTAACGCAACAAGTCATTAAAGAAGCATGCTCCGTTTTCTGAAGCCAATTAACACAAATATTTCTGTCTCTGAGTCTGACTGACGTATCCAAAGCACGCGGACCTCTCTCTTCCGTCACCACACAGCCCCCGTCACGTTTCCTGAGTAACATCAGCGACATTTATACGCACTTTTTCCATTGTCACAAATAAACCAAAACACCACGTTTCAGAAACATCCTGCTTCCTTCTTCAGGTTTAACCATTACATTTGTGACAATGTAAAAATTCTTGTAAATTTTTCTGGTTTTAGTCGTGTACAAATATTGTAAAAAATTTATGTTACACACATTTCTTTTTTCCCCAAGTTCCTGGCGCCTTCGCAGCAGACAGTTACACCAATCCGCCTATTAATTTCGAAACGTCTGTCCAGCCACAAACAACAACACCAGAACCGATAAACGGGATGACACCTGATATTACATTACGAGGTCTTGCTAAAATTATTGAAGCGCTCCTATTAAAAGCGTACTTAGTGAATATTTTTTGGGAGGAAAGCTAACTGGTACCAAAGCAGCAGTGGGCAATGAAACATACAGTTCGTCAAGGCACGATGATACGGTGATGCGATGATACAACAGGAGTCTAGGCCACGCCACGTCTCAGAACGTTAGGCCTCTCAACGCCAAGGGCAGGGTTCGATCCCAGCGCACTTCAAGTGGGATCTGTGGTGAAAATGTGGGACTGGTGCATCCACCGATCTCCATACACATTCATCTGTCGCCCACACTATATACTGCAAACTATTGACAGCATTGTTAAACAGCACACTTAGAAATAAGTTACGGAAAGAACACTTTGATCCATGTGTTTTTCAGTTCAAATCCTTTCGACTGGCTGTGTGCCCTACATTTCATCCACGTACAAATTACAAACATAAATTCCACATGCACAAGTTTATGTTGTACAAACGTATGGCCCGTAAAGTTTATGTTGTACAAACGTATGGCCCGTAAAGTTTCTGTTGTACAAACGTATGGCCCGTAAAGTTTATGTTGTACAAACGTATGGTCCGTAAAGTTTAGCACAACTGGTGACTGGCGATTCAGACACACTGCACCCTAAGCAGACTGCATTCTATCTAAATACCACTCAGAAAATACTCATCACCAGATATTAATCGGCTAATCAAAATCGAGAAGAATGAGATGGTAGGGGCATGTAGCACGTATGGGGGAAAAGACAGGTGCGTACAGAATTTTAGTGGGGATATCTGAGGGAGGCGACCACTTGGGAGACGCAGGCGTAGATGGGAGGATAATATTAAAATGGATATTAAAGGCGTGGGATGGGGGTCATGGACTGGATTGAGCTGGCTCAGGATAGGAACAGGTGGCGGGCTCTTGTGAATGCGGTAATGAACCTCCGAGTTCCATAAAATGCGGGGAATTTCTTGACTAGCTGAGAAATTGTTAGCTTCTCAAGAAGGCCTCTGCTGCATGTAGTTAGTTAGTTAGTTAGTTAGTTAGTACTCAGGAAATGAACCCCCACAACACACCGCATCTCTATTACACCAACCAAACGGTTACTTCTGTTTAGAGCAATCAGTCACTATCACTGTAACCACACGAAACATAGCAGGTACTGGCAGCATAATTCATATCTGTCAGAACAGCAGGTACGTATAGTTACCAGCTTGCTGTAAACAGTTTATCGCCCATTCCAGTGCTGCCTGTCCATCCGAGTCAATAACTCTTTACAAAGCGTCCACATTTTATCTCAACACTGCAGACTGTTGTACAGAAAGCTCATCTGTTGGACACAGACACAGATGGCGTGACGTGGGGAGATATTTGCAGGTATCGGGGTCGACGCCCGGTGTGTATTTCTCCCAGACTGTGCCTCCCACAACCGGTTCGCTAGCAGGAGTGTTGGTGATGGTGTTGTTGCCAGTCTGAAGCCACTGAAACCCCCGGTCACCACAACAGCGCCATCAGCAGAGGACCACAGGTGAGTGAGCACACACGTTATACTGCTGTTATGCACATCAACGTAAGGTCGGGTGTTTACAAACTACCAATTCGCTAACACTTCTGAATAGACCTTTCATTTCTGTTGAACTGCGTCGGAAAGCGGCAGACTTACTAAAAACACAGTGGATGTAGTAGTATGGTTTTCGTTCTTCTCCACATCTAACTAACTAACTAACTAACTAACTAACTAACTAACTCCAAGGAGAAAAGGCCTTCTTGATAAGCTAAAAGTTTCTCACCTACTTAAGAAATTCCCCGCATTTTATGGAACCCGGAGGTTCATTACCGCATTCACAAGAGCCCGCCACCTGTCCCTATCCTATGCCAGCTCAATCCAGTCCATGCCCCATCCCACTTCTTGAAGATCCATTTTAATCTTCTCCACATCTTTGGTCGAAGCACTTCTTGTTCCGATAAGCATTCAGCGGGCAACAATCGAGGTGAGCCCAGGAATGCGCATAGTTCGTGGTGCACTCTCCCTTACGGGTGTGTGATTTTATCAAAATGTAACTTGCCCGCAAATACCAGCGAAACCACTCGATATCAAAAATCAGCTATTCTTGAACTGTTACCAGTCAGCACACAGACATACGGAGGCCTGCAGACCAAATTTTGCAACTTATTGTCGGGCACTGGCTAGTTACTTGGCCTGCGTGCCTGATCAGGCCGTCCGGCCAGAACACGTACCTGCGAAGAGTACAGTCTGAACAAAAGAAATCTGATCGGATAGCTTACTCATAGCGTTTGGAACACACTCATTAACACAGCAAAGCAAAGTTACACATTCCGGATATTTTCGAATAGCCAGGGCTGCCACTATATACTTGTCGAGTTTATTAATTTCATTTAAATAACTGTCTACCAAAGGACGCCTGTGCGTATATGTCTGTGTACGTACGTACACTGAAACAACAACACTAAAATACGAGTACAGTGCAGTCCAACAGTATTTTGAAGACGAGGAAGAATTTCTCCTGTTCCCTACTGAATGTGCGGAGAGTTAGTGCTGTCAGATAGAATGGAAAGCACACAGATGGGTCATTTAGTGAACTGCCGTTACTTCCCCTAAAGTTCAGATTACTAATGTAAAGTGCTGAAGCTAAGTTGGCTCAAATTCCAAAAGGATTTATTTCAACAGAAAACTAATATTACATTCTGATATCCGAAAATTTTCCATCCAATGGGGAGCCGAGTTGTTCCATGCAGGCGGGCAGACAGACAGACAGACAGACAGACAGACAGACAGACAGACAGACGGACGGACGGACAGGCAGGCAGGCAGGCAGGCAGGCAGACAGACAGACAGACGGACGGACGGACGGACAGGCAGGCAGGCAGGCAGGCAGGCAGACAGACAGACGGACGGACGGACGGACAGGCAGGCAGGCAGACGGACGGACGGACGGACAGAGAGACAGACGGACGGACGGACGGACAGGCAGGCAGGCAGACAGACGGACGGACGGACAGGCAGGCAGGCAGACACGACGAAGCTAGTAGTCGCTTTCTGAAATTTTTCGAAATTTGCGAATTGAGGACACGACGCACTTACACCGAAAGTGATGAAATAAAATGTCCTTAAAAGTTGCTCTCTCAGTTACAGCAAATTTTATGCTGCACAGTTGGCATAGTTTCGTGGGGTGTCAGTCAGACAGTTCCCGTCCAATAGTTGTTTTCCGAGTTACCCACATGAACCATTCGGACGCAGAAAGTTTGGTGCAGAACTCGTTACGTTATGTAACGGTCGGTTAATTAATCAGCTGTGACAGGGGAAAAGCAGGCCGTCGAGGTACACGCCGTTAGTCAGCTGTTTGTTTTGTTTCATTCCATCTCCTACAGGTTTCGCATCCAGCCGCAGCAGCTTCAGAAAGAAAGAATTAATGATTACAAACGTCAGTCATAAGCCACATGTTACGTGGAACGTATCATTGCTAAAATAATTTTATATTAAAATTCTGTTTCAGATTTACCTGCTTATCATGTAGCCGAGTTATATCGGTCATCCGTCTTCCTCCTATTATTATTATTATCCGAATTTCTCAATTCTCAGTTTTAGCTGGGAAATATACACCCATCCTGGGATGTATCATCAACAGGATTAGGCTCGGTGGTCTTATGTGTAATTTAGGAAATTTCTTACAATTGAACATGTGCCAACAATTACCACTGTTTGCGTCTGTATATATGTGTTTGGGTGCAGGTTAAGTCTCTTTAAACTTTGTGACAGTGACTTTGGAATTATTCCCGTAGCTGAAATTACTATCGGGACCACTTGTACTGCATCCTGCTTCCACGTAACACGTATTTCGTTCGCCAGTTCTTGGTATTTCTTTTGTTTCTCTGTTATTGTTTTGGCGAGATTGTGTGCATTTGGAATAGCTATGTCTATTAGGAAGGTATTTTTTGTTTTCTTGTTTGTGAGAGTTATGTCGGGTCGGTTGGAAGGCATTGTTTTGTCCGTAATAATGCTGCGATTCCAGTACAGTTTGAAGTCGTCGTTCTCCAGCACGTTTGCTGGTTTGTACCTGTAGTATGGGCATTTGTCTTCAGTTAGTTCAGCTGCTTCTGCCAGTTTCTGGTGTATAACTTCCGCTACTTCATCATGTCTTTTTATGCACTCGGTAGGTGCCAGCTGTTCACATGCTGCAGTAGTGTGCTGGATCGTCTCCGGTTCTTTTGCACATCTTCTACACATCTCGTCGACGTTTGGCCGTTTCAAAATATATTTCTTGTAGTTTCTTGTTAGTATAACTTGGTCCCGTATTGCTGTTAAAAAGCCCTCTGTTTCGGCAAACAGGTCTGCATTTGTCAGCCATCTGTTCGACGCTTCTATGTCTACATGTCCTTGGCTAAGGTCATGCGGGTGTCGGCCGTGTAAGGCTCTTTGGGACTGCTGTCTTCTGACTCTGTTCTTGTATTCTTCGTCTGTGGTGAGTTCATTTCATTTGCGCGCAGTAAATCCAGTGGGGTGTATTTATTGTCTGCTTTTACTACTGCAACATGGAGAGGTGATGATGTCTGTTTGTTTAAGAAGTATATCTGAAGTAACTTCACCTGCTTATCATGTAGCCGAGTTATATCAGCCATCCCTCTTTCTCCTGTGCGCCGCGGTACAGTGAGTCTTTCCTTTGCGGCACGGGGGCGGTGAATTCTGTATCTGTAAGTAGCGCTCTCATTTTAATTTGGAGATTCTCTAGGTCTGTAGGCGTCATTTTACTATTCCAAAACTGAAAGTTAGTACTGGAATTGCATACCTATTTATAGCTTTAATCGTATTTTTCCCATTTAACTTTGTCTTTAATATGCTCCTTGTGCGCTGTAGATATTCACTGCCTAGCTGTTGTTTCATTTGTGCGTGTTTAATTTGCTTAGTTTGCACGTGGCCCAAGTATCTGTATATGTCTCCCTCTCTCATGGCTGTCATAGTGTCCTCTTCCTCCGCTGTGAAGTTTCTCAGTTCTAGTTTCCTTTTTACAATACTTAATGTTTTGCACTTTTCAATCCCAAATGTCATTCTGATATCTGTAGAGAAAGTCTGGGTGAGCTGCAGGAGTTCTTGCAGTTGATTATTTGTGGCTGCATAGAGTTTAATATCGTCCATGTACAATAGGTGATTCAATCGTTGCGTCTCCTGGCTGTTGGAGTTTATACCAAAACCGCAGTTTGTTCTGTTAAGCAGGTGGGAGAGAGGGTTTAGTGCAAGGCAAAACCATAGTGGGCTAAGACTGTCCCCTTGATATATTCCTCGTTGTATGCGGATAGGATCACTCGTAATCTGGTTATTTCTTACTTTGACTTGAAGGATTGTTGTCCATTTCTTCGTCAGCTGCTGCAATGAGTTAATTATCACTGGGTCAATTTTGTATATTTCTAATACGCGTATGAGCCAGCTATGTGGCACTGAGTCAAAGGCCTTACGGTAATCGATATACGCTATGTACAGGTTTCTGTTATCCCTGTGTGCTTGTTCCAGAACTACTGAATCTATTATTAGTTGTTCTTTACAGCTCTGGGAATTTTTGATACATCCTTTTTGCTCTTCTGCCAGTAATTTATTTGTTTCTAGGTACTTGTAGATCTTTTCAGCTATGCACGCTGTGTATATTGTATATATTGTGCAGAGGCAGGATACTGGTCTGTAATTGGACGGGTCCTTAGTGTCCTGACTTTTCGGCAATAGGTATGTTATTCCTCTGACTAAAAATTCTGGAATTTTTTCGGCGTCCTCTATGAATTGATTAAAGTAATGTGCTAGATATGGGTGGGTTGCAGTGAACCGTTTAATCCAAAAGTTACTTATTCCATCTGGTCCCGGTGCCTTCCAGTTAAGTGTTTTAGCAATCAGCCGCGATACTTGTTCTGTGGTTATTGGACTGTGTTCCATTGCGGTCACATCAGACATTGTTTTTTGCTCATTTCTTACCCAGCTTGCCTTCAGGTTATGCCTGACTGCCTTCCCCCATATGGACGCCCAGAAGTTTGTTAGCATCTGTTTGTCCGGTAGTTTCTCTTGACAATCTAGTCGTCGTTCACTCTTTAGGTTACGGCAGTAGGTCTTTTCGTTGGCAGTAAATAGTCTGTTTTGTTGCTTCCGTTCATGTGCTTCCTTATACCGTCTCAGCCTTTGTGACTTTGCTGATAGCTTTTGTTTGAGGGTGTCAAGTATTTCCGTGGTGTGGACATTACTTGGGTTGTATTTGGCATGTGTGTGTATTTTTCCATATCCTGCGCATGTGCTTCTATATTCTGTTGCTGGTATTACCTCTTTGGACCTGTTGTACTCTTCCAGTGTCTTTTCTTAAGTCACTGATTTGTTTCTTCAGCCTGCTTTCCCATGGTGGGGTTTCTTGTTTATTTTGTGAATAATCCGGGTTGTTTTCTTATCTTACCCCCCGACATCCTCACGGTGGCAACTGCTGCTGCGTAGATGGTGTTGTGCAACTGTGGGAAATTGGTGACATCATTTTTCATGTATTCCGGAAGTATCTCCTGGTTTATGGCTGTTATGATGGTGGCTAACTTCCTTGAGCATTTCTGTTTAGGTATCTGTAATCTAATGGCTGGATCTGTTCCTTCAAATTCTTTTAGTGCTTTGTGGAATTCTATTTTTATTTTATGTAGCTCTGGATTTTCCTCAGTCTGTCGGCTTTCTAAGCTTTGCTCTTCTTTTTGTTCATTTTCGCTAATAGGTTTTGTTGTTTCTTCGTCTGTGTTAATATTTTCCTCAGAATCCTGGTCATTTGCTTTTACAGTTGTCTCCTTTAAGGTTTCAACCACTTGTGCTCTGATTTCTTCTAACCAGGGCTTTGTTAATAAGTTTTTGGTAACAATGGCCCTTCGTTGGTCGGCTGTTCGCTGCTCGGTAACGTCCATCTCAGGGTACTGTCTTGTAAATTTGTCATGTAATTCTTGTCTATACCCAATTTTTATAGTTTCCAATTTAGTTATTATGTAGTACTGACGCATGATAAACGTGTTCATTTCTTTACTCCACTGTATGCGCTGGCGTGGTTTTCCAGTTTTAGTGGTCCCTAGCATAGCTTGGGAAACAGTTTCAACTGGCTGGGTCTCTTGTTGCTGTGCGGACCCACAACAGGGTCTTGTGGTAGCCCTGCGTGGGATGGCGCCACTTGCTTCGCCAGTCTCCACGGGAACTTGTCTCTTATCTCCCGCTGACTGTCCAGTCCCCAGACATTCAGCGCGGGTGATACAAGTACACTGCATACCCGAAGCAGTTTCCGAGGCTCGCCTAACTTGCTTCCCCAGTCTCACGGGTGTAAAGCGTTTTGTACCTTCTGCCAGGTTTGTGGATGGGATAGGCAGGGGGTTTAGTTTGGGTAGCAAGGATTGTTAAAGGTATGGGTAAGTTTTAGGACAGTCGCCCCAGATGGTCGCCTCTTACGACCGGCAGGGGGTTCCCTAGGTCTATTCTTATACTGGTACTTAGACGGTGTTTATTATTATTATTATTATGTGTGTGTCTCTTGTCACAGGCCTTTTCTTCCTGGTACGTCTCTTGAACCAGCAGTGATCCCCACCGCTCAGGCTTCAAGCTTCACACTGCAGAACTTTCCGTATTATGTGTGATGTTCCAAGTATAGCTGTCTTTTGTAGTGAATCTATCGAATGTTTTCCTGGTATAGCTTCCAAATTTTTCTTTAAGCTTCTCGTTACTATTCCAGTACTTTTGATACCATTAACTGATCCTTGCAACCTTTACTTCCACGGTGACAACCTTTTTGCTCTGCTGGTAGTAAGCTCTGCTCTTCAAAATGTTTGGAGATTCTTGTAGCTATTATTCCTGTTAGGGTTTTGTACATGGTTGTTAAGCATGTAATGGGTCGGTAGTTTCTGACTTCCTTACTGTCTCCCGATTTTGGTATCAGATATGTTATTCCTGTGGTCAGCCAGTCAGGTGCCTTCTCCGGTTCCTCTATAATAATAATAATAATAATAATAATAATAATTATTATTATTATTATTATTATTATTATTGCTATTATTATTATTTACTTTTCCTGTAAGAAGTGTAAGGATCAGAGAAGGGTGTTGCAGTTTACCCTTTTAATTACACAGTGCTATCCATTATGTATCAACCTTTGGCATCACACATTAACCCTTTAAAGACGAAGCGTATCTGTTTTATATAAGGACTCAGTGCGTACCGCGCAGTAAACACTCTCCACTTCGGTTATAAAAACCAGTCAGTTAATGCTGTATAGGGAAATAATCGCTGTTTGTTCTGAGATCCACACAAAACACGTTAAATACACTGTGTGGGCAGAACGTAGAACTGTTGAATGTTAAACTTGGTGGTACGTAAAGTTACCGCTAGGCTTTAAAAGGTTAAAATATCGTCTGTATTGTTTTGTCCCACGTCGGTTATAACCAGAAGGTTTACAGTCCTTGCACATTTGTGTCCTTCATATGCTGGAATAGAAGGCATGCAACCAGGAAAGGTTTTTCATCTATACATGGATCTATAACCTCGTTTCTGTTTGCAATCTCTGACACGTTTCACCAGCAAAGACAAGGTTTTGCAGCTCGTGTGTACATCCCCACACAGCGTTCACTTGTCCTTCTTTATATGTAGGTTGGATGCTAACATTAAAACTGAGCTCGGTTCCTTCTGCTGCTTTTCGTTTTCAAAACTTTAACTGAGTTACGCCTTACATAAGGACGAGATGACGCTCTATGGGAAAATTCTGCTGATGCAGATTCATCTAAGGAATATTTAAAAAACCCAGTTCCTACTTTACAGGCCACACAATGCATCTCTAGCACAAAGACCGCCCGGTTAGCCCTGTTGGCAGAAATAATTACTGTGTACTCTTAGAATCGTACGCAACAGAAATGCAGCCTGTGCAACGACACTTACTGTTTTAGCGGTGTATGTATATACATACTGTGTGACAGCGGTCACTATAATTCATCAAATTTAGGTCATTTGTAATTGCATTTGTATTGTATTTGTATTGTAATTGTGTTTGTATTGTAACTGTATGTATTGTGTGCAGTACGTGTCCTTTATTGTTTTTGTAATTTTGTGTGCTGTGTTTTGTTTGAGTGCGGTGTGTTATTTTGTGTGATGTGTGTTATTGTAGTACCGCTGCCACCGGGTACAAACCCCTTTGCAGTCAAAATAAATAATAATAATAATAATAATAATAATAATAATAATAATAATAATAATAACAATAATAATACGCAAGTGTCCTGTCAGTTGACAGCCTTACAACATGCGGTGCGGACTGCTGGTGCTGATCTTCACCACTTCCATATTAACCGTGTCAGGGTTCGACCCGGACCTTGAAACGGAACAAATTCCAGACGACGAAGCAAGGGCAAGGATCTACCTGGATTATCTAGACAAGGAATTCAGCAAACGGGCCACGCAGTCTGCTTTAGCGGAATGGGCCTATGCTTCTAACATAACGGATGAAAACCTTAAGAACAAGGTAAGATATGGCAGCTCTTTGATTCTGCATTCACATTTATGTTGTAAGTTTCCTGAACAGCCGTCGCCAGGTTTGTAACAAAATATCACACAAATGTGCTGTTTGTTTAACGACGTTTTTCAGAATCATGCATGAACACAGCATTTTTATCAAATAATTGTGTTTACTGAACAGCAAACACGCTGCGACTGAATGGAAACCAGTAACAGATGAAGGCTGTCTCTTCAGCCACAGCCACTGGTCAGGCAAATATCACGTGATTTTAAACGGAGTTTGCGCGCGCAGTCCGAGAATTTTTTGCAGACGTTCTATGCGCATAGTGCAAAAAGCCCTTTCCTATATATATTTTTTTGAGTTTCGACAACGTGTGGTGTAGTATGTCGGCACCAGCATTCGTAGTAGCATATTATCTCCATCTTCCAAGAAGAAATGTTCCAGCACGTTACGTTAATATTAAATTTCGTAGATTACAAAGTGCAGTGACAAAAAGCGAACTTGCAGGGTAGAATTAACATCGGTTTAATTCCGTCTGCAGCTCGCCGTATCAGCAGAGCAGGCCAAGTTCGCCAAACAACAGTGGCTGGAAACGATCAAATATCCGTGGGCTACCTACAAGGACGCTGATATACGCCGGCAATTCAAGAAACACTCCGTTTTGGGCTACGCTGCTCTGGATGCTGACAAACACGAGAAGGTAAAGAATGTTTGCAATTTGTACATTATTACAAAGGTAAGATTTTAGCTTCTCGCAGCGGTGCGTACTCAGTTTTCTGTCTTCTGAGATGCAACGTCATCTGCACTGACAAACAGATATCTCTTTACAAAATTGACGGCCTCGAAAGCCGGAATATCTCACCATTCTCAGAGATATCTCATTCCCATAATACGGGAACCGACAAGCTATTAACCCTTTAAAGACGAAGCCTATCTGTTTTATATAAGGACTCAGTGCGTACCGCGCTGTAAACACTCTCCACTTCGGTTATAAAAACCGATCTCTTAATGTTTTATAAGGCAAAAGTTGCTGTTTGTTCTGAGATCCGTACAAAACACATAAACGCAATGTGGGCACCACGTAGAATTTTTTAATGTTAAACCTGGTGGTAAGTAAAGTTACTGCTAGGCTTTAAAAGGTTAAACCATTTGTCAGTACGAAATAAAATTAGTTAACAAGTACGTTGTTTAATGACGCCATAAATTTTTATGGATAAAAATTCGGTTTCTTACATGAAGGAGAGCACACAGGTTCAGAATGTTTCAGAACACGTTGCTGGGAAGAATGTTTGGATCTAAGATCGGCAAACGTGTGGATGAACTGTCTAAAGGGGACCTACATTCCGCACTCTTCATCAAATTTACGATATCCAAATCAATGGCTACTGAAGGGCCGTTTGCAGCGCTCATGTGTGAGACTGCAAACGCATACAAAGTCTGTTCATAACACGTGATGAGTAAAATACATCCATGATTTCAGGCTTCCGCCGCGATGCTGATGAGATCTACGCTCTTCTGGGGTATAACGCAGCGTCGAGTGGTAATCCTTTACCGACGTTTCGGGACAACGTATCGGTCCCATCTTCAAGGGTCAAGAAGTCCAAGAAGAGTACGCTGCGTTATGCCCCAGAAGAGCGCAGATCTCAGTAGAATACAGCTTCAAAGAATTAGGCAAAGATATGAGGATAATATTAAAATCGATGTTAGTGACACAGGGTGTCTGGTACTTGATGGAGAACAGTGTAGTGCTGGTGTGAACACAGTAATGAAATTTTGTGTTCCATAAGACTCTGGGAGTTTCTTGACCTACTGAGCGACTGTCAGCTTCAGAAGAAGGGCTGCTACATGTAGCCAGTTAGTTACGGGCTGACTGTTTAAATATAGCGAACTGCTTCTGTTGCCTTCACTGAATAGCACGTAACTGTGCGACACTGTACTTTTCCTGTGGAAGGTGGCGCTGCTACTGTCCTGTCCATTGTGTTTGCTCCGCCTACCGTCACACGATCACTCTGTGCAGGACAGCGTTAAACGGTCTGTCCTCATCTTGTTTTCTTGGAAACAAAACGTGGAACTAATGCCAGTTATTTTCATGTTGTGGCACTAAACTGCAAAATGTAAGCAATAAAAGGCTACCTGTTAATATAATCTACTTGCACATATAACGCACGTTGTTTGTGACTCAGTCATGCACAGTTCTCCATGGTTACGATGGAGCTTCGTTTGTGAGTGACGTAACAACCCCGGCTACAGTCGTTACGACAGAGCTTGTAATATCCATAAAATGAGTAATATCATTATTCTTGTCGTGCTTACAGTAGTTAGAAAGTGCGTCAGGGGCACAGTCAGTGAAGTCTTTATTTAAACGCGTTTCTCAACGACTATATTTAACGCAGAATAGTGGGTGAATGGAAGAGCTGGTCTGTGACAAGCAGAGCTAGATAAGGGGACTGTTACATGATCCAGCGGAATTTTGAGTGGGCATAAAATTATTAGGCATTTATTTTAATACGTTTATGAGTAATTTTGATATTATTTATAAAAACCACTACAAATATTGCGTAATCTCGTAATTATTTCGCCTATTTTACGTCAGTACTTGTATAAATGGAAGTAAAAGATAAAATTGCCTCTGTGTACTCCATGAAGGAATACAGGTCAGTGGATGGATAGCTTCACTCACCCTTAACCTCGTTACGGGGTGGGTTGAGGGGTTATGTGCATGCCGTGGCCGCTCTACCCCCGAGGAAAGTGCCCCCAGTAACTTTTGAACAGAAGGCCTGATGGGGCACAAAGTCGGGAATCGAAACACTATGTTTCGACTTGCCGGCCCATGACCCAGTCAGGATAAATAAAAAAAATCGCTGTTGAGTTTGTAACACTGCTTCATCGGATTCATGGGGCTCCGCGTTCAAATCTCTGCCTGTTAACCGGATGAAGTTCTCATGTATATTCGAACCCCGTTATAACGACATCGGTTTATACGACACCTCGCCTATAGCGTCAGATATTCTGTGGTAACAATTAATTCCTCACTGTTATCCCTAACACTATATTCCTTGGTTATAAAAACACTCGTTTATAACGACACAAAATATTCAAGTCCCTTTCATGACGTTGTAACCGAGTTCGACTGTGTTTCAATAAAAAACTAATGTGCGAAAGACAAGTTGCAAACAGTAAAGTGTCGCTTCTATTGCAGCTGGAGCAACTGGTGTCCGACATGTCCTCCATATACAGTAAGGCCAAGATCTGCGACTACAAGAACCCTAACAAATGTGACCTCAACCTGGAGCCAGGTATTGTGCAACACTAACACGCCAGGTATTGTGCAACACTAACACGCCAGGTATTGTGCAACACTAACACGCCAGGTATTGTGAAACACTAACACGCCAGGTATTGTGCAACACTAACACGCCAGGTATTGTGAAACACTAACACGCCAGGTATTGTGCAACACTAACACGCCAGGTATTGTGCAACACTAACACGCCAGGTATTGTGCAACACTAACACGCCAGATATTGTGGAACACTAACACGCCAGGTATTGTGAAACACTAACACGCTAGGTATTGTGCAACACTAACACGCCAGGTATTGTGCAACACTAACACGCCAGGTATTGTGCAACACTAACACGAAACGTTGCTACCGGTCAGCAAGAAATGCGAAATGGCACTGACAATAAAGCGCCGCAGACAGATTAAAAATAACACTAATACGGAAAGCGTCAAAACTGAGAGATGAATCCAAAATGACACTAACATACAAAATGTAATTGGCACTAATTAACAAATTATCATACGCCAGTGATTAATTAGAACTGACACAACGTACACATAGCACCATAATTCAGAGATACGTGCTAAAGGCTGCTAATACAAGCGTTTCATACTTCCGACACGACGGCCTGCGTCACCAGTCCGAACTGCCTAAATATAACTTCTCTTTTACGAATTTTTATTCCTCCGAAATTCAAAAGGCGTAGACATTTATGGCGTCATTCTACAAAGGTACTTTACCAAAATTTTGTATACATATGTATTAACAGTGTAGCACAGAAAATTAGCGAGCAGAACAATTAAATGTCATCAGGTGATAGAAAGAAGTGAAAAACACTTGTTCTTTAAAGGATAAAAAAGCACATGTCAATTATCCTTAATGCACTGGGCACTAAATTGGGCTTCATTATATGCTAAGACGTTAATTCCGATAAATTACCTTCTGCCGTGTATATTTCAGCGTATTTTAAGTTTCACAAACAGCAAATTAAATCTGCGTCAACTTTTTGGACCTCAGCTCTTTGGCCACTGTACTGGTTTTTCTTTAAAAGCAACATTTCAAACGGTAATTGTTTCCGTCTGTAAAGAAAGAGGGGCCCAAATCGAGAATTCGTGCTTTAAATATTGTGCCGTGCAGGAGCACGTGACAAAGTTATTCTTTGCGAGTGTGACATGAAACGAATTCACATATTTGAACACAATATTTATGTGACACTCGCATTCTCACAGCGACACACTGCTCGGTCACGCCACAATGAGTACAGTTTCTTCATATTCAGTGCCTGATTAGCTGGATGGTTTTAGTGTAAAAATATTGCGCCAAACTTTCGCAGACTCGTCAGGACTGAAAGCGACATTTCATGAGTGTAAATGTATGGTGTTGAACAGAACTGGTGGAGATCCTGAGGACAAGCAGGGACCCTGATGAACTCAAGCACGTATGGGTGGAATGGAGGAAAGTGTCGGGTGAGGAATGTCGGGGTATGTTCGAGCATTACGTGGCCCTCAGCAACGAGGCAGCCACACTGAACAGTGAGTACAGAACTGCAGTTACACCCTGTATTTTGGTACAACAACAATTTGATTGGAACAGGACAAGTTTCATACCTGCAGCACAAACAAAATATTTATAACGAGACGAAATTTACACATAATTCATTCAATGATGCGTCGAGGCCATTAGACGACTAACACCATCTGTGATCCTGTGAAGGCAACTACGTTCTCTGTACACACACACACACACACACACACACACACACACACACACACACACATACATACATACATACATACATACATACATACATACATACATACATACATACATACATACATATATACATAATACATACATACATGCTACATACATACATACATACGCACGCACGCACGCGCGCGCACATACATACATACATACATACATACATACATACATACGTATGTACGTACATACATACATACATACATACATACGTATGTACGTACATATGTACACACATACATTTCATGGATCCATAGTTTTGTCACAAGACAACAGGATGTGGCATAAGTCATAGACATACAAAAACATAAAAAATGTACATTGCGAAATACTTTAAACATTTTATGTGCAGTCTTAGAGGTCATTATTACAGTTTATCAGTACACATAAGAAATACATCTACAAAGTAACAGCAGTGTGCATTTAAGTGTCTTCTTAGTGCTACGTTAAATTGTGCCTTTTCATTCTTAAGACTTGTGACTCTGTATGTTAAACTGTTGAAAATTCTGATGCTAGAATAGAATGCACTTTCTGAAAGCATGATAAGTTGGCAGTTGGTCTATGCAGACGGTGCTTATTCCTTGTATTAATACTGTGAACTGTGGAAACATAAAGCACGCAACCAGGCAGTCAAATAAACAAACTAGCACACACATATACCCACACATACAGCACACAGACATCAATTTGGTTCTATTTATAAAATAATTCATGACGTGACGGCTGCATCCAGGATCTTAATTCTAAAACACAAGAAGTTTCTGCTGGAAAGAGAACAACCCTAATTAGAACACGTGAATTTGCTGCAGACTTCACGGACAATGCCGAGTACTGGCTGAAGGATTATGAGTCCCCTGACTTCAGAGAGCAACTGTCACGGCTGTGGGACCAAGTGCGGCCTCTGTACCTGCAGATACACGCGTACGTCAGGAGGAAACTGCGAGAAACCTACGGCGAGAAACTTGTCACACCCCGTGGACCCATACCAGCACATCTTCTAGGTAAGAAATACAGCGTGTTAGTTACCTGACACCTGTACTGAACATTGGAGACTGAAGTCTTCTCGGATGTTACTCTTTGTAGAATGACGGTCACCGACGTTTCGAAAAATGTGCAGCCTCCACCTTCATGATAACGCAGTTGAAGTAGAGTAACACGGCGTCACAACCCGGAAGACTTGAATCTTTGGCAACACCGTTGTGAAAACATCAAATATCGTGCATGTAACGTTGTTCTCTTGTTAAGGTTTTGGATACCGGTTCTGTGTACAGTCCACAGATACAAACCAGATGCATCTAATGGGCACAACTGCCACCTGACGACTGAGACAAAGCAGTTCCAGAAACGTTGCCTTCTTCTCTAAAAGACAAACAGACTTCGTTTGTCAGCTGAAAATGTTTTAAAGTGCTAAAATCTCCAAACGAGTTTTGCACGTATTCATGCACTGTTGTCTCAGACTGTAAGGTGAATTATCGTGAAGCTTATGTGTATGTGTGTGTGTATGAAAGTGTGGGTGTTGAGTGAATTTGGAGAAGCTTCGATATCGAAGGATACATGACATGTTAAACAAATTCCTAAGTAAAGGTACAGCGACAAAATTTTATCTGACCCATATTGTGTGTCGCCCTCGAGTGAGTTGGAATAGGGAGAGGAAGTGACAAACAATATTGGGCAGTTAAAATAATGAGCCTGTATAATAAAACGCGAGGTAAAATCAATACGAGTGTTGATTTAAATGGTCTGGTCAAATGATGGGTAAAACTGCCAGGTAATTTTCAAACCAGCCGTCAGTTAAAATTTACAAGACAGTACCAGGATGTAAAGTGCTAAATTTGTGTTAAATGTCAATAGACAACAATGAAAGAAAAACTTTAGTAATGCACAGTCTTACATGGTTTTAGGTAGCATGTGGTCTCAGAAGTGGGGTAAAATTCAGAACATTGCTTCTCCATATCCTGGTAAAGCCAAACTTGATGTGACGCCAACTATGGTTAAACAGGTAGGTAAATTTATCGATACTGCACCAAATTAACCCAGCCATTACGTTTTCACTCAGGTAGCATGTGGGCCCAAACTTGGAATAATATTCTGGATATTTCTACGCCTTACCCCGGGAAGGAAGCCGTTGACGTCACCCCACAGATGAACAAGCAGGTAATATCACAGCTTCATTACCCCTACGTGGTGTCTGACACAGTGTCTGGAGTCGAAACTCTTTGCCTGGTCCTTTGTGAGCTATACTGAGCTATACTGAGCTACACTGAGCTATACTGAGCTATACTGAGCTACACTGAGCTATACTGAGCTACACTGAGCTATACAGAGGCCACAGAATTTCATGGTTGGCGAGAATGACTATTTCTTTCTTCATACTTTCTCTTCCCGCCCAGCTACCCTTGGCCTATGTCAACCAGCGCAAGCGATTGTTCGTAGTACAGGCTAGCACGGCAAACATTCGTGCAAACAAAATGGTTAGAAGGCTTGAGGGGAATATGGGGAAATGCGCTGGAGGGGGCAAGCATAACAGCTGTAGTAAGACATGGAAAGCGGTCAGTCCAGAGCACTTTTTTCTTTGGCCTCAGTATAATTTCTGCACAGCCGAGGTCCTTGCACATTGCGCCTGTGGACTCTTCCAGCCTGTACTTAAGGATTCCATCCGCTAGAGATCACTTTAAGCGTTTATCTCAAACACGCCACAGATGACAATGTGATACGGTGCATGCGCATTGCATGCCGGATAACCAAGGCTACAGATACACATTCACAACATGTAACACATTGTTTTTCAACGGCAACAATATTATGCGAACGCGCCCAGATGCTACGTTATACGCACATTGCCTGCCTCGTCTCTTCTCAGCCCTATCACTGAAGGCACAAAAAAATTAAACGGTATCCCACAACAGGTGACTTTTCCTTACGTTTGCCAGGCTGTTACTGACACTGCTGTGGTTTAATTGACAGGGTTACACTCCTCTGAAGATGTTCAAATTATCGGAGGAGTTCTTTACATCTCTGAACCTAAGCGCGATGCCAGACACATTCTGGGAGAACTCTATTCTGCAGAAACCGGAGGACAGAGAGCTTATCTGTCACGCGTCGGCGTGGGACTTCTACGACGGCAAGGACTTCAGGTGCTTCGCATGACTTACATACATACATACATACATACACACGCCACTGTATGAGAAACTGACAGTTGCTCAGTTACTGCAGTTTAGGAGTAGTTACGTGTGTAATTAGCAAGGAATGCGTACAAATATATATACATATATATAGACACATATTTACTTCTAGACCAATCTCCTTACTAGCAATAATTAAATCTTCTGCATTTTTCTTTATGCTATGTACGCTTCCGCCCAATATATTAACATCATCAGCATAAACCAGAAGCTGATGTGTACCATTCAATTTCAAGCCCTCCTGGTTTGCCTGAACCCTCCTAATGGCATATTCTAAAGCAAAGTTGAAAAGCAATGGCGACAGAG
>BLKM01000070.1:191695-205107 GCA_013340265.1 Coptotermes formosanus
CCACCACCTCCACCGCCACCGCCACCACCACCACCGCCACCGCCACCACCGCCACCGCCACCACCATCATCATCCGTCACTAGATAGACCTTAATAGACCTGTTTCAGCCTCGTCTCATAGTCTCTTCAAAGATGTTGCAAGTCGTCTTCGTCCGTTGGTGTATAATTCAGCACTATTTTGGGCATCCTGTGTTTGTTGACTCTTGTTACACGTCGTAGCCAGTCTGATTTGTACCTTGTTAGTTTCTCGTCAACTGGTTTTACTTTCAGTTCTTCTAAAATTTTTCCATTCCTTTTGTGGTCAAAAAGTCTGTATCTTCGCGTTTCTCTGAAAAATTTCATCTCAGTTGATGTCAAGATTCATAAAGCAAAAGAACAAGAGTTGGAAACTTTGCATGCCACATTCTCTTACGCCATTAACCCTTTAAAGACGAAGCGTATCTGTTTTATATAAGGACTCAGTGCGTACCGCGCTGTAAACACTCTCCACTTCGGTTATAAAAACCAGTCTCTTAATGTTTTATAAGGCAAAAGTTGCTGTTTGTTCTGAGATCCCTACAAAACACATAAACGCAATGTGGGCACCACGTAGAATTTTTTAATTTTAAACCTGGTCGTATGTAAAATTACCGCTAGGTTTTAAAAGGTTAAATTGCGTTCCATTAACTCCGACAGAAGTGTGTCACAGACTGCTGCCAGAGGCACAAATGTTTTGCAGGGTTCCACGAAGCTGTGGGCGATGTTATGTCCCTGTCCGTGTCAACACCCAAACACCTGCGACAGATCGGACTGCTGGAGGCTGACGCAGCTGCAGCAGACGACTACGAAGCCACCATCAACTACCTGTTCCTGCAGGGTCTGCAGAAGATCGTGTTCCTACCGTCAGCTTACATCATAGACCTGTGGAGATGGGACGTCTTCAAGGGGAAGATTACAAGCGACGAATATAACTGTCAATGGTGGAATCTGAGGTGGGTGTGGCACAGCCATTCTCTGGGGGGCTTATTAAACAGCACAACCGGACGTCCACTTTGGCAAGAACTGAGTTATCTACGGGAAAACGTGCATGACACTGACCTTCAGTACTGGGTAACGCTTGTGCAGTGACACGTCTGTTGGTCCTGACACTGCAGGTTAGATAAATTTTATGCTCTTTTTTATGCGCCTGTTTGTCCTGAAGTTTTCTGTAACCAGCAGTCAGTTCTTGTCAAAGATGGACACATGTGTTTTCGAAACTGAGCTACTGATGTGTCACTTGCATATAGCAAGCAGTGATAATTCAGTCACTAATCAGTTTGTAGTACCACAGCAGGTTACACTGCCGGCAGAATGGAAGCCTCATCCTGCCGTTTCTGAACTCAGGCACGAGGGAGATTTGCGGAATGGAGAATTAAAGAAGCCGATCCCAGTAGCCGTGCGGTCTAAGGCGTAGGTCTGCGGCCGAGCGCTTGCTGTGATCGTGGGTTCGAATCGCGCCGGGGTATGGATGTCTGTCTGTTGTGACAGTTTGTGTTGTCAGGTAGAGGTCTCTGCGACGGGCCGATCCCTCGTCCAGAGGAGACCTACCGACTGTTGTGTGTGCTTGAGTGTGATCAAATGGAATCACAAAAACCCTCGACACCTACTGTGAACAAGTAGGTAGAAGAGGGGGAGACAAAGAAAGAAAGAAAGAAAGAAAGAAAGAAAGAAGGAAAGAAAGAAAGAAGGAAAGAAAGAAAGAAAGAAAGAAGTAATTTACAATAACTGTTCTGTGAAATTCAATAAACACGAATTCAGAAAAAATGTTTTAACTTTGTACAGCAGGCCTAAATAAGTGCACCCTTTTTAAGTGCGTTGTTTAATGACGCTGTCGGTTTCCATTTTTATATAGTGAAAAGCAATGCCATTGTGAGATACAAACCGACTCCTAATGTGTTACTTAGAGGAGACGCGCCTTGTATACGGAGATACGAGATCGGCATTTCTCAAATTCCCCAGTGTTCATCCCACTAACTTAGATTTAAGTCACAAACATCACTGCCTATATCAGCACATGGACTTTTACGGTGTGTCTTTTTTCAGAGAAAAGTATCAAGGAATTGAACCACCTGTAGACAGAACAGAGGAAGATTTTGACCCAGGTGCAAAATACCATGTCATAGCCAGCGTTCCATACATCAGGTAAATTTAGTACTTTAGTTCCGCATCCACACAACAACAGTACACTCGATACACAGTTTCTAACACACTCGATCGTTAGCACTGTTGCTAGAACACATAAAAAAAACTTTCTTGAGGCAAAATTTCTGTTTTTGACACATGGAATTTAAGTGACGCAATATCGAGTTTTGTTGTTCTGGTTGTGGTTTATAACAATCAAATATGAAAATCCAGGAAAACCACGAAAGAATGAAATTGAATGTGACACGTCAGTTTCTGGTCGACGCTGATGGTGTTAATTTACTGAGGAGCAACATGAATACGCTAAAGAAAAAGACGGAAGATTTGTCTGTCGCTGCTAAGTGTAACAGTGAAGACAGAAATACCAACAAAGCTGTCAATGTATTACGAAAGGAACACAGGACAAACTTGTGATACAAACCATGGCTAATACAGCCTTCTTGTATATTGCCATGGAAATGGTTACATTTACCGTGCTTATAGCAGTTTGCATTCATACGTCTCATTCTCGCACTGTGCAGCTGTAAGGCAGTGCACAGTGCGAGAACACCGCACGGCATCCTTCAGTTTTGTACTACCTGTTTCAGAAAACTAGTGATTATAGCATACAGTTACGGCTGTACAGTCTGTGTTCTGAGGAATGTGACAGAGATAAATGTTTAAGAACAAGCTGCTGAGGGCAGTAGCCGTACCTGCACCAGCTGACGTAATAAACTACTGGGTGTCCCTTTTATAGTGTTCCCTAACACCGCAACTCCCACGGGCTGTCCCATCGAGTGCAGGCTTCCATGCTCTGGGACACAATAAAGGGGGCAATCTCTAATAGTGGAAAACACACAAAACCTTTATTTGTGTGCGTCAACACAATTATTACCTACATCAGCATACTGTTGGCGTTTCGTTAACAGGTATGATTGTACTGTTCACCATTCATCAAAATAACAGATCACCATAAATTAATCATAAATTTCCTTTCAGATACTTTGTGAGCTTTATAATCCAGTTCCAGTTCCACAGGGCCCTGTGCGAAAAGGCGGGTCAGTTTGACCCCAAAGACCCTGAGAAACCTCTCCATGAATGTGACATCTATCGAAGCACCGAGGCCGGAAATCTTCTAGGGTAATCTATAATGCACAAATCTTCTAGGGTAATCTATAATGCACAAATCAAGCTAACCGTTTGCAACACAATGGTAACTATACGTACCACCTGCCTTAACACTAAACAGATCTTATCTTTTGCATATATAATTTGTTTTGCATGATTCTCACAATAAACAGCGACTCCTCCGAAATGTCGAGACCCCTCTGTCAGACTGTACGGCGTCATATCACAGAATACCACAATATCTGATCTCTACCCGACATCAGAAACTCAAATCTTACATACATATGAAACGTTACAGCAAAATGCTGCAGTTGGGCTCATCAAAGCCCTGGCCAGACGCTATGGAAGTGTTGACCGGACAACGAGAGATGGACGCCAGCGGACTGTTGGACTACTTCAGACCGCTAGCGGACTGGCTGGAGAAGGAAAACAAGCGGACTGGAGAATACATCGGCTGGGAGCCAACTCAGAAACGTAAGTGTCTAACCGGAAACTAACACTAAACAATAAAGACAACTGTAGTCAACACAACTATTGTCATTACACAAACAATATCTGCCTTTATCAAACGCTACATGTTTCGACCTTTAAGGGACATCATCAGGGGTGACTACATAAATTCGAAGGGAGTCAAATATCTTCAATTGCCATTCCTATGAAAGAAGATAACCTTCCCGTCTTATTTATTCGCGGATGATGATGAACGTTACAGGTCGAAACATGTAGCATTTTATAAGGCATATATTATTTTTGTAATGAAAGACAGTTGTGTTGATCAAATTGTCTGTATTATTTAGTTCAGGAAACGCAAAGGGACGTCTAGTCTAAAGAAAGGGACGTCTAGTCTAAAGAAAGGGACGTCTAGTCTAAAGAAAGGGAAGTCTAGTCTAAAGAAAGGGAAGTCTAGTCTAAAGAAAGGGACGTCTAGTCTAAAGAAAGGGACGTCTAGTCTAAAGAAAGGGACGTCTAGTCTAAAGAAAGGGAAGTCTAGTCTAAAGAAAGGGAAGTCTAGTCTAAAGAAAGGGACGTCTAGTCTAAAGAAAGGGACGTCTAGTCTAAAGAAAGGGACGTCTAGTCTAAAGAAAGGGAAGTCTAGTCTAAAGAAAGGGAAGTCTAGTCTAAAGAAAGGGACGTCTAGTCTAAAGAAAGGGACGTCTAGTCTAAAGAAAGGGACGTCTAGTCTAAAGAAAGGGAAGTCTAGTCTAAAGAAAGGGAAGTCTAGTCTAAAGAAAGGGACGTCTAGTCTAAAGAAAGGGACGTCTAGTCTAAAGAAAGGGACGTCTAGTCTAAAGAAAGGGAAGTCTAGTCTAAAGAAAGGGAAGTCTAGTCTAAAGAAAGGGACGTCTAGTCTAAAGAAAGGGACGTCTAGTCTAAAGAAAGGGACGTCTAGTCTAAAGAAAGGGAAGTCTAGTCTAAAGAAAGGGAAGTCTAGTCTAAAGAAAGGGACGTCTAGTCTAAAGAAAGGGACGTCTAGTCTAAAGAAAGGGACGTCTAGTCTAAAGAAAGGGAAGTCTAGTCTAAAGAAAGGGAAGTCTAGTCTAAAGAAAGGGACGTCTAGTCTAAAGAAAGGGACGTCTAGTCTAAAGAAAGGGACGTCTAGTCTAAAGAAAGGGAAGTCTAGTCTAAAGAAAGGGAAGTCTAGTCTAAAGAAAGGGACGTCTAGTCTAAAGAAAGGGACGTCTAGTCTAAAGAAAGGGACGTCTAGTCTAAAGAAAGGGAAGTCTAGTCTAAAGAAAGGGAAGTCTAGTCTAAAGAAAGGGACGTCTAGTCTAAAGAAAGGGACGTCTAGTCTAAAGAAAGGGACGTCTAGTCTAAAGAAAGGGAAGTCTAGTCTAAAGAAAGGGAAGTCTAGTCTAAAGAAAGGGACGTCTAGTCTAAAGAAAGGGACGTCTAGTCTAAAGAAAGGGACGTCTAGTCTAAAGAAAGGGAAGTCTAGTCTAAAGAAAGGGAAGTCTAGTCTAAAGAAAGGGACGTCTAGTCTAAAGAAAGGGACGTCTAGTCTAAAGAAAGGGACGTCTAGTCTAAAGAAAGGGAAGTCTAGTCTAAAGAAAGGGAAGTCTAGTCTAAAGAAAGGGACGTCTAGTCTAAAGAAAGGGACGTCTAGTCTAAAGAAAGGGACGTCTAGTCTAAAGAAAGGGAAGTCTAGTCTAAAGAAAGGGAAGTCTAGTCTAAAGAAAGGGACGTCTAGTCTAAAGAAAGGGACGTCTAGTCTAAAGAAAGGGACGTCTAGTCTAAAGAAAGGGAAGTCTAGTCTAAAGAAAGGGAAGTCTAGTCTAAAGAAAGGGACGTCTAGTCTAAAGAAAGGGACGTCTAGTCTAAAGAAAGGGACGTCTAGTCTAAAGAAAGGGAAGTCTAGTCTAAAGAAAGGGAAGTCTAGTCTAAAGAAAGGGACGTCTAGTCTAAAGAAAGGGGCGTCTAGTCTAAAGAAAGGGACGTCTAGTCTAAAGAAAGCCAATACAATCGCCATTACGGACAAGTCACTCCGCATAATACAGGAAAACAAGCCAGACTTTTAGCAAGAGACCTCAGGGAGGTGCAACAGAAAACCGCCAGAGGACTCTGACGTGACACCTGTTTGGAACAGTCACATGAGGTCACTGAAGGTCAGTGTGCGGGCCGGCACATCCCATCCCAATTAGGGTTATTAACGCGATTAATAATTTGCATTGCAGGTTGTGTACAAACCCGGGAAGAACTGGAGGCTATTGAAGAGGGGGGCAGGAAGAAGGCTGAGGCACAGACAGCTGTGACTGACCATGAGGAGACACAACGTTGATCGGATGAGCAACAGAACTGTGTTTATACTGACGGCATCTGTCACAGTGACAGATTAAACTGGTCACGTGGATAATAAAATACAGAAATTACGCTGAGTTCTTCACTGCCTGCTCTGATGCATTACACGCAGTGTCCCTTTTATTCTGTCCCTAAGCACAGCAGCTTTATTGTATAAAACGCCCGCCGCCGCCGGGACTAACCGTGAGAGCTGTCGTCCCAGGGACACAATAAAACGGACACCCTGGAGGAACGCGTCTGGACAAATGTATTCTGAGACCGCGCTTTTCTGAGATACTACACAGCATCGAGTGGTAGATGATCCTTTGAAGACGTTTCGGGACAACATATCGGTCCCACCCTCAAGGGTCAAGAAATACAACCACGAACTTCTTGACCCTTGAGGATTTAACAGATGGGTTGTCCCGAAACGTCGGTACAAAATTACCACTCCACGCTGCGTAATATCCCAGAAGAGCAGAGATGTTATCGCCATATTCTTCACATGTAACATCCCGTTGCGTCTGAGACAAGTAGACAAGCAAGGCAGTTAAGTGTGCCGTCTGTAACAACTATTTTAGACAATACTTATAATGACTAAAATATGCTACACGTTTCGGCCTTATTCAAAACCATATTGAGGCACAGGTGTCAAAATATATAGCTACATTTTCATACCAGTACCTGATGGTTATAATAAAGCCGAAACATGCAGCACATGTTAGGCATGCACAGCATTGTCTAAAACTAGTTATGATTGAGGGTACACTTCCTCATGCGCGTTCATTTTTCGTGAGAATCATACGAAACCCGTAAACATACGGCGTGGGCACAAGCATTCTTCTGCTAGTAACCCTTTAAAGACGAAGTGTATCTGTTTTATATAAGGACTCAGTGCGTACCGCGCTGTAAACACTCTCCACTTCGGTTATAAAAACCAGTCTCTTAATGTTTTATAAGGCAAAAGTTGCTGTTTGTTCTGAGATCCGTACAAAACACATAGACGCAATGTGAGCACCACGTAGAATTTTTTAATGTTAAACCTGGTCGTATGTAAAGTTACCGCTAGGCTCCGGTGGTACACCCACGCACCACGGCATCTCAATGGTCTGGAGATTTGAAATAACCTTACCTGAGCACATATTTGAATTATCCTAAGTGTGTTTTGTTTCCGAAGCATTCTGCGAGCTAAGCACGTTTGTTTTGCGGTACAGTCACACTTCCGATACGAGAACAAAGTTCCGATTGGCACGACGTATTCAGTAAGCATGTTGCCTCTAATCTCAAATTCCTTAGGCGCTACGTAAGTGATAATACCACCGGCACTATTTCGCGCTGTGAGTTCTCAGAACGCAAAGTACTCCTATAAAATGGCGGAATTGCAGAAGGCTGTACTACATTTGGACCAGCAGTCTAAAAACACGAAACTTATTAGCCCTTTCAAGTCCTGTGGTTACTATACGTACAGCCGGCTTTAACACTTAAAAATCTGCACTTTGCCCTTAGAGTGTCTTTATGTGTTTCGTATGACTGTCACAATTAACAGGATTTAGCGGTTGATTATTCTAATGGAGATGCCGTGTGTTTTCTGTGAGGTAGAAACCGAATTTTTAAATGTTATTCAGGTTAATTTCAGACTCACAATTATTACTACGAGTGAAATATTTTGATCTAAAAAATGGGGACTGTTCTGGTTTCAAAAAGCTCAATCCAGCGGAGGGCCCATGTGGACACAGTAACAAATTTTGCGTTCATTAAAAGGCCCAGAATCCCTTGACCAGCTGCGCGACCCTCAGCTTTTTAAAAAAGACTGTTCCCTGAGGTGTATCGGTTATTGTTTAACCTTTTAAAGCCTAGCGGTAACTTTACGTACCACCAGGTTTAATATTAAAAAATTCTACGTGGTGCCCACATTGCGTTTATGTGTTTTGTACGGATCTCAGAACAAACAGCAACTTTTGCCTTATAAAACATTAAGAGACTGGTTTTTATAACGGAAGTGGAGAGTGTTTACTGCGCGTTACGTACTGAGTCCTTATATAAAACAGATACGCTTCGTCTTTAAAGGGTTAAACATAACCGTGTGTGGCTAAAATAAATGAAATTTATACACATGCTCCCCAAAAATAATATATGCAGATTCAGCCTCCACCTCGCAGAAAACACCTAGCATTCCACCAAAATGACCACACTCAATGTTGCGCAGAAAAAGGATGGACGTTTATTCAGAGAATCACAAGAAGCACATAAACGCACAGTCAGTCGGTATATATAGTAAACACTGTGCTCCAAATACGTGATATAAGCTCGTACATTGTATGCCCTTTGTATGACGTTTCTCTGAAATTCCTCTGACTTCTTCCACCTCTATAAATCGCAGAAGTGCAATCCATCTGTTTAGCAGTGTACAAACACATGTGTCACGCTTTATTTATTCCTGACAAAGTGAAATGTTGAGGTATGAGGTGTACGGTCGTGACGTATTAGTGACAATCACACGAGACGCACTACTGAGGGCGGAGACTATGCGTCGTTTCCCCCGGTGCATCACCCTCCCTGCAGATAAGCGAGTGCACACTCACGCAAAGCTGCACTTGCACAGACGTCATAGTGCATTCGCGCCTTCACGCTGATGGAGCAAATACCAGGCTTAGCCTATAATAAAGGCGACCTCTAGTGTTCTCAGCAACACTTGCCATGAGAGGAGTCAAGATGCTTCGTGGAACTGTTAAGGTAAGGTCAAGGCGCAGTGCCTGCGGCGTGCTCCGACTGCGACAGTGTTTATGTGTTTTGTATGGATTTCACAGCAGGAGCGCTCGTTTGCCTATAGAGCGTTAACCAATTGGTCTTTGTAATGGACACAAAGTTTGTTCTCTGTGAGGTATGAACTGAATTTTTAGCTTACTTCCCGTCCATAAAGGAAAAAGGTACACTGTTAACAGCGTCATGTTTTCTGTTAGTATTGTGTCTGTGTTCTCCCATTTTAACTGTGAACCAGTCGATCGATTTTAAAGAAATTTGGTACGAAGAACAGAGGAAACTCAACACCCTTCTTCCAGTTTCCTACAGTCAGTAATAACAGTACAGCGGACAAGCAAATACGTTGATTTCAGAAAAATGTGAAATTTGATGCGGGAAATTATCTTGTGCGTAAAAGTTGCACTGTGGCGGTCGTGCGAGAATTTTGTACAGTTTTCGGTTTGTTGGGGCCCAGTAATTCACCAGTACGGTTACACGCACGTGCATAATTTCGAACGAAGATAAATTATGCCACTAGAATTATGTCCGTTGAATTTTGTACGAAACTAGATTATTCGAAGATAGATTATCCTACTAGAGTTATACGTGAAGAATTTGGTACGAAGACAGATTTGCGAAGACAGATAGATTTGCGAAGACAGATTATGTCACTAGAATTATGCATGTAGATTTCAAACAAAGGTAGATCATAAACGTACCGCACAGTATGTATGACATATTCCTTGCAAGTCAACAAATCAAAATATGAGAGTTACGAGAAACTTCGAGACCATTTGGAAGACCTACGCGTAGATGGGAGGATAATATTAAAATGGGTCTTCAACAAGTGGGATGGGGAGGCAATGACTGGATTGCTCGGGCTCAGGATAGATAGGGACACACGGCGGGCGCTTGTGAATGCGGTAACGAACCGTCGGGCTCCGTAAAATGCGGGGAATTTCTTGACTAACTGAGGCCCTGTTAGCTTCTCAACAAGGCATCTGCTCCACGGATTTAGTTATGACAATCTTCGAGGCTAAGTACGACGCACTGAACGTGCGAACTTAATAAAATCTTTAAAAAATAAAATACAATATAATAATAATAATAATAATAATACACAGAGGAATAGAAATTTGTGCAGCAGGAAAGTAGCCTTTACAAAGTCTGCATGAGACTCAGTATTAACCCTTTAAAGACGAAGCGTGTCTGTTTTATATAAGGACTCAGTGCGTACCGCGCTGTAAACACTCCACTTCGGTTATAAAAATCAATCTCTTAATGTTTTATAAGGCAAAAGTTGCTGTTTGTTCTGAGATCCGTACAAAACACATAGACGCAATGTGAACACCATGTAGAATTTTGAATGTTAAACCTGGTGGCACGTAAAGTTACCGCTAGGCTTTAAAAGGTTAAATATTACTACGATGAAGTTCATGCTTCGAAGTCCTAATATAAGCAAAATTTCGCTCTACATAGTAGAAGTATCCGTTTCTTGCAAATAATACGATTTCTGTCCTTGTCACTCACATTTTATAGCCACTGAACTTTTAAGGTGCACATAACATTCAAAACAAAGACACTAAATTGTATTCATTTAATGTGAAGATGTTAAGAATGAGGATTCAACTCGCATCCAAAACCTCTACCGTCTTACACGCAGCACAATACCAGCAAAACGATCGGTTCTTTAATTTGCTTCGTGCCCTTGCGAAATTTAAAGTTGGAATATTTAACGCTGTGAATTGCTGCAATGAAGGAAGTGTGGGCAGGACCAATTTTCTTTACCAGAAAATTAAGCCAGAACCAGGCGGCACCATCGCTCTGAAAATATCGCAAGACTGCAAAAAGTAGAATTAACTCAGACTGCCACAGTTTAGGTTATCAGAAGAACAAAACAATCAAAAGTGCCGGACACATGCTTGTGACGAGGGAAACGCAGCCTGTGGTGATGGAATGAACCAAATTACGCGGTACCATCTGTAACTAGGCAGTAATTTGATCCCTCGCCTTAACTGCAAGGCAGATTTATCAGTATGCAGGTAAGAGTATGTTTCTCACAAGATCACCTGAAGCCAGAAAGCTAAACATCTCTAAACATCGTCCGCCTATCATAATTACTTGCACTTATGTGTCACAACTCGGATCTATTAACACGTTATCTTCGAAGGGTTTTAAAAACAATAGTCCCTAAATATGGCAAAGTAATGGCGAGACATGTCGGGTGTGAACGCAGGCTGTGCTGTATCATATGGCAGAACTGTTGGGTGTGAACGCAGGCTGTGCTGTGTGATGGCAGAACTCTTAGGTGCGAACGCAGGCTGTGCTGTATCATATGGTAGAACTGTTAGGTGTGAACGCAGGCTGTGCTGTATCATATGGTAGAACTGTTGGGTGTGAACGCAGGCTGTGCTTTATCATATGGTAGAACTGTTAGGTGTGAACGCAGGCTGTGCTTTATCATATGGTAGAACTGTTGGGTGTGAACGCAGGCTTGCTGTGTCATATGGTAGAACTGTTGGGTGTGAACGCAGGCTGTGCTGTATCATATGGTAGAACTGTTGGGTGTGAACGCAGGCTGTGCTGTATCATGGCAGAACTGTTAGGTGTGAACGCAGGCTGTGCTTTATCATATGGTAGAACTGTTAGGTGTGAACGCAGGCTGTGCTTTATCATATGGTAGAACTGTTGGGTGTGAACGCAGGCTTGCTGTGTCATATGGTAGAACTGTTAGGTGTGAACGCAGGCTTGCTGTATCATATGGTAGAACTGTTGGGTGTGAACGCAGGCTGTGCTGTATGATGGCAGAACTGTTGGGTGTGAACGCAGGCTTGCTGTATCATATGATAGAACTGCTAGGTGTAAACGCATGTTCTGCTGTATCATATGGCAGAACTAGAAGTGATACAGCTACTACGAAATCAACCGTAAAATTAGTAGCCTTCTTTAAGTGACTGTCGCTGTTTCCGTTTCAGATAAACCTCTACATAAGCGTCCATATTGTTGCCTTAAATGTAATATACAACCGGTCATTCTATCCCAAATAACAATTCTTGTCTTCAGGCAAGTGGTCTTCAAACGTCAACTTCGGTCGAAACGTCTAAGAAGAATTATTCTTGGACGTTTTGAATCTTAAATTGAGAACAATGCGTTGTGTCGAAACGTCAGGAAAAAATTACATAGTGACGTGGTGCCTCATCACTGGATGAAGGAGACATACAACCAATACAAATTTACGTCTTGATATTGTGATATGAAAACGTACAACCCAGTTTGTGTGTGTTGGGATGGAAAATACCGAACGTGAGGCAAAAGTTTGTGTTTGCTAACCTTGAAAGCCTACATCTTTCCATTTTTTTTTTTTTTTATTTTTCACGCGTGTACATGTACTCTAAAGAGTCTTGATCCCAATTCAAATAATGTGACGAAATAATTTGCTTTTCTTTCCAGAGAATTTTTCCAGTGCTGTTGGTAGCAGCCTGCTGCCATGCCTTCGTGGCAGGAAAAGAAAATTCCGTCTTGCCAGTGCCAAATTCCGTCTTGCCAGTGCCAAATTCTGAGATACCAATCACATCCGCAACCACGGAACACAATGTGTCCGCTGTTTCACGGACAACACGAGAAGCGCCATTCACATCACGACTGGCTTCAGGGCGACCGAATGAGTCCAGCAACTATACTTCCGGTCCGACAGAACCGACGGCCACAATTCCAGCCATCGTGCCGCCCGAAGAAATAGAACCACACCAGCAGAACGTCACTTCAAATGAAACAGCAGAGTTCAAGACAAATTCGCAAGAAGCAAGACCAGTTGTCACAAACACCCAGAAAATTCCTTCATCCAGGGAACCGGAAGGAACACCAGGACACAATATTAGTAACAGGAAGGCATTAGTTACCAGAAACATGGGTCCGGCTGTAACAAACGACCTCGAGAACGTCCCAGTCAGCGTGGTACAGGAAACACAACAAGACTCGACCACAAATAATGAAACAGAGCGCGACACAACAATGGGGCGAGCATCACATGACCCAAAAAAAGACAGGACCGCCAGTACAGTGAGAAGTCTGGGATTAAAGACACTAGACGGCCCCTTCAGGAAGAAAAGAGAAACCGCAGGAACACCAACAGAACACAGATCGCATGTCCCAAGAGAAGACACGACGGACACGACATTAAGTGACGTGGAATTAACAACACGCGTTGTTACCACATTAAGAGAAGAGCTTCCAACAACACCAGCGGCGGCGGCAGCAGCAGAAGCAAGAACGACTCAATCACCGCATGCCATAATAGAAGACACGACTGCTACCGGAATAAGCAGTCCGGAATTAGCGACAGGTTCCCTTATGACAGGAAAACCAGAAGTTCCTAGAACAGCAACAACCACAACAACAACAGAACCTAGATCACGTGCAGCAACAAAAGATCCGGCTGCTGGAAAATTAAGTGATCTTGAATTTACAATATACTCCACCAGTACGGAGAAACCAGAGCTAACAACAACAGACCCTGGATCACGTGCATCAACACAAGATCCGACTGCTGGTAAATTAAGTGATCTTGAATTTACAATATACTCCACCAGTACGGAGAAACCAGAGCTAACAACAACAGACCCTGGATCACG
>BLKM01000070.1:223588-276911 GCA_013340265.1 Coptotermes formosanus
GAACACTTGGATAGAAGACAGCTAGAGCTTTGAGGGTCCCAATGAAAATGGTACAAAACGCAGTTCAGCTAAAATGTTGAGGACAGAATCCAGAATACTGCATTGTAGCACTCAGATGGGATGCTGGTGGCCGTTAAAATATGTAAGTTGTTGGTCCATTGATAAAGCGGTGGAGTTTCGGTTGTAGAGAACCTGCAGCAGTGCCACAGTACACAAAGATGCAGGTTCTCTACAACCGAAACTCCACCGCTTTATCAATGGACCAACAACTTACGTATTTTAACGGCTACCAGCATCCCATCTGAGTGCTACAATGCAGTATTCTGGATTCTGTCCTCAACATTTTAGCTGAACTGCGTTTTGTACCATTTTCATTGGGACCCTCAAAGCTCTAGCTGTCTTCTATCCAAGTGTTCGGCTTTGAAGTGCTGCTACCTCGACCAGGCACGCGTCGGACCGTGTAGCGGTTCAACGATCAGTGTTTTATATTTTCAGTGTTAGCCCTGATGATGGTGCCGCACAACATCGAAACATGTCGGGTCTGTAAGTAAACGTCTACTAAGAGTTTTAACAAGCGTGTGCACGTGTTGGTGTGTTTGTGCGTAATTTCAGTGACTACGTGCTCGGTACGGACAGCATAAGGAGTGACTGATGGTAAACGTCGGTTCTTGTATTCTGGGGGAGAATATAGTCAATGTCTTTGTAATGGGGACGGTATGTTTTCTGTGAGGTAGGAACTGAAAGTGTGACTATTATTTCGATAAACTTAACGCTTCAAGGTTTAAGATGTAGCAGGAACCATATTGTGTCATATAAAAAAGTGTTCAGGGACAGTTAGTTAAGTACGTATAATTTTGTGTTCAGATACGAGATAAGAACGTATAATTTTATATTCCGGAGACAATGAGATAAGCATGTATAATTTTATATTTCGGAGATAATGAGATAAGCACGTATAATTTTATATTTCGGAGACAATGAGATAAGCACTTATAATTTTATATTTCGGAGACAATGAGATAAGCACTTATAATTTTATATTTCGCAGATAATGAGATAAGCACGTATAATTTTATATTTCGGAGACAATGAGATAAGCACTTATAATTTTATATTTCGGAGACATTGAGATAAGTGCCTACAATAATATGTCTCACAGACGGTTAAGTGATGTACACGTCACTTCATTTTCAGTACAACAAACTCATCAATGACATGCTGGCCGTGTTCAACAGTGCCACCACATGTGCGTACAACGAGCCATTCAGATGCGGTCTCAGGCTCGAACCCGGTAAGACAGCACAGAATTTTTGCACACGGAACCACCGCCACATAAAGTTAAGTTACATCAAACACCTCACATTGTGTACAGGCCAGAATTACTGGTGGCTGGCAACTGGTCAATAGACAGGGTTTCACGGCCATAAATCTAGATCTAGGCGGGAGGATAATAGAGTGTCTGTTAAAGAAATAAGATAGGAGGTCGTGGATATAAAACTCCACACATTCACGATCTCAACATGAGGTTTATATGTAATCTCCAGCATCTCTGTATTATATGAACCAAACTTTATTGCACTCTGACAATTGCAGATGTTCGTGACAGCACTGCAGTTTTTATGAAACCGAGTCACAAACACGAACTGACCGCCTGCACTTAGCTCTCCTGTAACACTAGAAGTCTACGTAGGATATGAGAACCTTACTAGAACCTAGTTTTGCTTATTTTAATTTATCTAACTCTAAAAACATTTCATTTGACCCCCAAAGCTTGTAGACGCATTCCTTGTTTAACTTGAATTTTGTCGCTTGAACGCTGACAAATTTTACTGGCCAGACATGCGACGAACGTTTCCCGGACTCGGATTAACGTTGTTTTCGCTGGCAGCTCGCGGATCTTTATCGGCCAGACTGGTAGGAAATTTAATTACTTCGTATGTGAAAAAAATGCTACTTTCTACGTTATTTGGCTGTACGTTGCGACGTTCAGGAATGTAACCTCACCGTCAAAAGAGGGTTTGTTTTTTCACGTATTGCGCATGTTTCTCAGAACAAGCAGCGATCAGTTCGCCAAATAGCACTTGACCGGTTGGTGTTTTTACTGAACATGAAGTGTATACACCACCGGCCTTCCCATGCTACTGATGCTGATCGCATTATCTGCAAAACAGAGCTGACCGTCGTCATGGGGCGCAGCAGAGACTGGGATGAACTGCAGTTCTCCTGGATAGAGTGGCGGCGCCTAACCGGACAGAAAATGCGCGACTTGTTCGAGCAAGTGGTGGACCTCAGCAACCAGGCGGCTCAACTTAACCGTAAGTCCGTCTGGCAGTGATTCTAGACAGACGTCGGTAGCTTGCAATGCCGTGACATTTCGGAACAGACGTTCCATTAACTTAGTTATTCCCTTATCATTCTTTATTTTTTATTTGATTTTTTCGTTTTGTTTCCTTGTTTATTTCTACGGGTTGGACAACTGAGGAGTCTTTGTTCGATTCCCGGCAGGGGCAAGAGTTTTTTCCTTATACACAACTTCCAGACAGACCATGGGGCCCACTCGCCCTCTTATTCCGTGCGTACCGGAAGCTCTTTTCCCGGCGGTGAAGCAGCCGGAGCTTGAAGCTGATCACTTAACTCCATCTAATGATTACAGCCATGAACCCATTCACCTTTTATGTCTTCATGGCGAGTATAGGGACAGTTCCTTTGGTGTGATTATTCCACATACTGTGCAGTCATTAGTACATGCACTGGTTTATTCACATGTCAGTTGGTTTTTCCCGTCAATAAACCTTCATACAAATATATTGTTGCATAGATGAAGGCCATAAGACGTATATCTTGTCCAGTTTTTATATTCAAATATAATTTACGAAAGAAATGACAGTATGAACCTAACCAGATTCGTGACATAAATATGTCCGTGTGATCTTATTAAACTGCGGCGGAAGCCTGAAATCACACACAGTAGTGATTTGACAACATATACCTCGGTCCAACGTACTTAACCTTCTAAAGCCTAGGGGTAACTTTACGTACCAACAGGTTTAACATAAAAAAATTCTACGTGGTGCCCACATTGCGTTTATGTGTTTTGTACGGATTTCAGAACAAACAGCAACTTTTGCCTTATAAAACATTAAGAGACTGGTTTTTATAACCGAAGTGGAGAGTGTTTACAGCGCGGTACGCACTGAGTCCTTATATAAAACAGGTACGCTTCATCTTTAAAGGGTTAAACCTGGCGGTACGTACAGTAACCACTGGGTTATAACCGACGTGGGACAAAACAATACAGATGATATTTTAACCTTCTAAAGCCTAGCGGTAACTTTACATACCACCAGGTTTAACATTAAAAAATTCTGCGTGGTGCCCACATTGCGTTTATGTGTTTTGTACGGATGTCAGAACAAACAGCAATTTTTACCTTATAAAACATTAAAAGATTGGTTTTTATAACCGAAGTGGAGAGTGTTTACAGCGCGGTACGCACTGAGTCCTTATATAAACCAGACACGCTTCGTCTTTAAAGGGTTAATCATGATGCCGACTACAGAAGAAACCGCAACAAGGTACAAATGTAGTTTTGCAGATTTCAGGAACGCGGCGGAGTACTGGCTGTTCCCGTACGAGTCGCCAACATTCCGATACGAACTCGAAGGCGTGTGGGAGGAAGTGCGGCCGCTGTATGAACTACTGCACGCGTATGTCCGGCGGAAGTTGCGAGACTTGTACGGGCCCGACAAGCTGAGTCGCAAGGCCCCGCTGCCGGCACACGTTCTGGGTAATGTCACATACCTTCCTGCAGTAGATCGCCACTGGTCTGCTGACTGCAGATGGCAGTGCTTCAGCCAGGTCTATTCGTTTAGCGGCCCGCGGGCCACACCCAGACGGCGACATGCTGCCAACTGGCTAGCGAAACAACGCAATAAATATTACAGTTTTGTGCCTTTTACTTGTTACGTTTGATTACGCACTATATTTCTGTATCGTTTCTAAAGAAATCATTCCCGTCCTACAGATGATGACCCTGCGTGTAGTTGAGAGTTTTGTGCTATTTTAGAAAACTTAATGTTCTCTGTGACTGTAAAGAAAATAGACTCGCTATATATATATATATATATATATATGTATATATTCCAGAGTCCCCCTCCGAATCTCTGTAAGAACTCAGGCTGACCCGCCCTAAACATGGACTGAAAACACCAATGTAAGGAAAGAAGCCGTCTCTGGGACCCGCTCGGTTCCTTATCCAGTATCTAACTAACTAACTAACTAACTAACTAACTAACTAACTAACTCCTTGGAGCAGAGGCCTTCTTGAGAAGCTAACAATTTCTCAGCTAGTCAAGAAATTCCCCGCATTTTATGGAACACGGAGGTTCATTACCGCATTCACAACAGCCCGCCACCTGTCCCTATCCTGAGCCAGCTCAATTCAGTCCATGCCCGATCCCACTTCTTGAATATCCATTGTAATATTATCATCCCATCTACGCTTGGGTCTCCCAAGTGGTCCTTATCCAATATCTACTGCGGCTAAAGCGGCTGGAGTGTGACGCTATGTACATCCATCCTGTGCTGAAGTAAAGAATTCGTGGAGCTTTATCTCAGTCCCTCCTTACGTCTTTATGACACTACGCTTAGTGAAGCTCAGTGATAAACTTTAGAATTATGATAAATAAAACAGCTAAGACCGTAAAATCTCGTATGACACATAACAGCCAGTTCGTGTAGGTTTGCTTCCACCGCTTCTTTCCACTCATACAGGAAGATCAGTTCGGGGAAAAAACGGCGTGGTCTTATATATTACGCTTCTAACCTCCAATGACCTTGAAGCACCAATCGTGAACACATCTATAAAACTTTTTAGCGACATGTACCGGAACTGATTTACATAATGTGTGTACCGTGACAGGTGACATGTGGGGGCAGTCCTGGAGCAACATCCTGGACGTGACAATTCCATATCCAGGCAAAAACTTCCTGGACGTCACAACGGAGATGGTTCAACAGGTGAGTTACAGAATATAATATAACATAATATAATATAATAAAATATGGAATAATACAACATAATTAGTTGTGTTGATGGTGAATAATAACCACGTATCACATATCGTCTGTCTGTCGCACTGGAATGGCCGAAACAAATTATCGGTTCTGGCAGACTAGAGCTGATGGTTTCGCCACGGTGGACATATCGCACGATCACCCTGCTATTTGCCTCATGTCTGTGCTAATCCCTTAACACTGCACCTCCCTTAACTCAGGGCTACACACCAGTGACCATGTTCCGGCTGGCAGAGGAATTCTACGTGTCGCTCAACATGAGCATCCTGCCGCCAGAGTTTTGGGGAGGCTCAATAATTGAGGAACAACCAGACAGGGTCATCATCTGCCAGCCCTCCGCCTGGGACTTCTGCAACCGACGCGACTACAGGTAATTGCATGGTACTGTACATCTGACTACGTCACGCGAGGGGTTCTTATACGTCCGTAAGTTCGTGGAAATGTTTGTAGTTACCTCGCCGAAACGTCCCTGAGGCAGATAACTACTTCTGAATTTTCAACTTGCAAATAACTGACATGTTTTAACGATGGCGTATCAAAGACTGCGACTACATGAGCAACAAATAGATTTGTATTTGACGTCTCTGGTTAGCGGTGTCTATAAATGTTGCTGTATTCTGGTATTTGACGCCGTGTAGTTTGGTAGAGAGGTACTAACATGTTGGAGGAACATATCCCCTCCATATTCAGGGTAAAAGAGTGAGAAGTTTCTACCCTGAAGATGGAGGCAAAAGGTTCCTCCCAAACCTTCGTAATCTACCAAGCTGCAGGTCATCGCATCGCGCAAGACAAGAATCTTCAGTTTTTAGGTTTTTAATAGACAATTCATGACAAATATGCTTATAGATGTTTAAATTTCAAAACATCTGTAAATCACAATCTACGATCTATTCCTACACGTGCAGATGGAACAGGTCGTTATGTTGCTGACTATTCCAATTGCAGGATCAAGATGTGCACCCAAGTCACCATGAAGGACCTGGTGACGGCGCATCACGAGATGGCGCACATACAGTACTTCCTGGAGTACCGGCACCAGCCCAAAGTGTTCAGAGATGGCGCCAACCCAGGTACGGCGCCATTTGATACCTTCAGCAGCCTAATTAAACAGCCGACACACCGCAGCGCAGTCATTTACAAGCTAACAGTCTGACAGGTTATCAACAGATTCACTGCCTTTTAAGGAACCAAAGCGCTTTCGGCTGGTTAACATAGGCCAAAGATGGTTGCAGTTGCATACAAAAGTACTGCGCTGTAGATAAATTCGAAAAGGTTTTGACGATGGTGTATAATATTGTATGGTGGTGGTCTTATGGACTTTATCCATCTTGCGGAGAGTAATATATTAAAAATTAAAAATTAAATCGTCCAGTGATGGAGGCTAGCTCCGTCTAAGGGGCCCAACTGAGTAGGTGTTCTTCTCTTCTCCCCCTCCATTCACCTGAGGATGGAAACAGAGCCAGCTTGCGAAACGTCGTGATTTTAATGTTTAATTTTTAATATTTTACTCTTCGGACGATGGATAAAGTCCATAAACCCATCACCACAAAGTACTGTGCTGTAGTTACCTTCTGTGGACAGTGAAGCAGAATTTGGGATAAAGAACTGACTGCTGCATGGATGTGTCACGTGCACTTATGGATTAACCGATGTCATTATAACCAGGTTCGACTTCACGCTCTTCTGGGGTACAACGCAGCGTCGAGTGGTAATCCTTTACCGACGTTTCGGGACAACGTATCTGTCCCATCTTGAATGCTCAAGAAGTCCAACTCTTCCTGGACTTCTTGACGCTTGAAGATGGGACCGATACGTTGTCCCGAAACGTCGGTAAAGGACTACCACTCGACGCTGCGTTATACCCCAGAAGTGCGCAGATCTCAACAGCATCGCGGCGGAAGCCTGAAATCAAGGTTCAACTGTACTTTTTAAAGAATGGACGATACTATCCATGCTTTAAAACCTGTATCTGTCTTTGTCACATCTGCATGACGTCATTATGTACCTACAAAACCTCACAGTACCTCAAATTAAGTTTCATCCCTTTTCTTCCACATCCCTTCCAACTGATAATTCAACAAACACCGTAGAATTCGAGCTACAGAACGCGTCGCTAAATGAACTACAGATGCACAAAACCGGTCATTACTGCCCCAAATCTCACACACTAACGTTTTGTTTGCAGGTTTCCACGAAGCAGTGGGTGAAGCCGTGGCGCTATCCATTGCGTCCCCCCGACACCTTCAAGATCTGGGCCTGATCCAAGGTTCAGTAGACGATGTGCCCCACAATATAAACTCACTGTTCGCCCTGGCATTGGACAAACTGCCCTTCCTGCCCTTCAGTTTAGTTATGGACGAATGGCGATGGGACATTTTCGAAGGAAGCATCACATCGGACCAGTACAACTGTCACTGGTGGAGACTCAGGTGAGGCACGTCATGCCTCAGTTTAGCTGACAGTGTCGGTGAGGCTAACACATTCCGACAGTCACAACCGTGCGTCCAAACCAGAAGCCGAACATAAACATATTAAGCATAAAGGAGGGATTCACAGGTTTTCCAAAAATCTGACTCAAAATTCTGTGTGCGAGACGAGACACAGGCGGGAAGCCCCATACTGAAGACCAGGGGCAAGGCTTGAGTTGCCTTTTACGCTCGAGGCGGCTAATCACGATGGCCGGCCCACACAGAAATTATGAACTTTAAAAGCATACCATCAGTTATTGAATCTCCTTGTATTTGGCTCAATACTTCAAAAGTTGTTTTGGGCAGAAAATCGGATTTTTTGTTGCAGTATTCATTGTACCGCCCATTTTGCCGCCCCTTGGACTCTAGTGCCTGGGGCGGTGGAACCACTCGCCACCCGCCCCCCCCCCCGCCAGTTACACCCCTCCTGGCCACTTACAAATATTAGCCTCCACTCTTCAAAATTCAGTCACCCAGGGAACCCGCCGCCCGGGATATGTGCACTCCTGTTTTAACCCTTTAAAGACGAAGCGTGTCTGTTTTATATAAAGATTCAGTGCGTACCGCGCTGTAAACACTCTCCACTTCGGTTATAAAAACCAGTCTCTTAATGTTTTATAAGGCAAAAGTTGCTGTTTGTTCTGAGATCCGTACAAAACACATAAACGCAATGTGGGCACCATGTAGAATTTTTTAATGTTAAACCTGGTCGTACATAAAGTTACCGCTAGGCTTTAAAATGTTAACCCTATAAAGGCGAAGCGTATCTGTTTTATATAAGGACTCAGTGCGTACCGCGCTGTAAACACTCTCAACTTCGGTTATAAAAACCAATCTCTTAATGTTTTATAAGGCAAAAGTTGCTGTTTGTTCTGAGATCCATACAAAACACATAAACGCAATGTGGGCACCACGTAGAATTTTTTAATGTTAAACATGATGGTACGTAAAGTTACCGCTAGGATTTAAAAGGTTAAAGTGCATTGGTTACTATGATTCAGTATAAAACACTTCATTTGGCCAGGCAGGGGCTGAAATTTGAATAGACTTATTGTTCAAATGAACCTCAGGGGCCTTGGGATGGTCAGTAAAAGAAAAGCAAAGCTATCCCATTACAGGCCTGGGGAGATCCTTAGGGCTGCAGGAGGTTGAGGCTCCAAGAATTTCTAGACAATCGGTACACGAAGGTGGCAACATTGTCAGCCCTACGCACCGGCCGCCTTTACCCCAACAGATATCCCTGGTACTCATTTCTGTTAGAGGCTGAGTCAACCCCAGGGCCATAGTGCGGCCGGAAGGATTATGTCAATGAAAAATCCCAATGACACCATGAGGAATCGAACCCGCGACCTTCCGGCTTGTAACGCAGTGCCTCAAACAATTTCGCCACCGCATGATATTGATTTACATGACTAATTAACATTAATATCAATAAAATTGTGTTGACAGTCAACAAGTGATTGTTTGGAGATGCCTTCTTTATACACAGAGCTGAACAAGTGGCTGTCAATACACCTCGCTCAGAATTGGCAGCCACAAATTACAGAGGCCAATCCGTAGCTTTATGAGGCAACACGTGGCATAATTATGATGTATATAGACTAGGCACACTTCCTTGTTCATTCGTGTCATAATGTTAATGCTCACACCCTGGTAACTGTTACCATTTGAAGCACAGCAGTTCACAGACCTGCTCTGGGCTGTACAACAGATTGCACAGTAAGCAAATCAAAACAGCCTGCTCGCAGAATCACAGCATTCTAACTGGCTAGCTGCATGGTGCACAGCAACTGTTAGACAACTAACAGCTTCTCGTGTAATCAACATATTCGGTGCAGTGTACATTCTCCGTACCATGTACGGAATAATGAATAAAAACAAATAATGAATATGAATAATGAATAATGAAAAAATGAATAAAAATGAATAATGAATAAGAAACACTTGATTATTGGTTCTTAACAAGTGTGTATGCACTGGCTGTTAAAACACATCTATCTATATTCCCTGCATTTCTTGAAACCTGAATATTCATTAATGCTTCCTCCAGCACGTCACTGGCCCCTCTTCCAAGCCAAATTCACCCAGTATACACCTCAACCCATCCATTTAGATCAATTTTAATATTATCTCTACGTCTACCTCTTCCAAGTAACATCTTTCACCTATTTTTTCGACCGAAATTTTTATGCCATTTTCCCTCTCGCGTGCGTGCTACATGCCCCGCCCACTCCATACTCCTATTAAACAGTCTACCTTGATGATGATGAATCTGTGAGCTTGTGCAGCCGTCAATTAATGCTATCTGGTGGGCATATAAAGAACCACTGATACAGTCTACATAGAAATAAACACGGCGCAACTGAATGCACTTCAATAAGTGGAAACGTTAATATTTTTCAGGGAGAAGTTCTCGGGTATAAAGCCGCCAGTTTTGAGATCAGAAATAGATTTCGACCCCGGATCAAAGTACCACATCGCAGCCAATATACCCTACATACGGTGAGTATTTTAAAACTATCAATTTTTAAAGATTAACGTGTCCGCTGCCATGCGTTTAAATGTCAGTGCATGCCAGTCAGGTGTGGGGCCATGGCTAGACGTTCAACCGGCCATGGCTAGGCGGTTCAACCGGCCATGGCTAGACGGTTCAATCGGCCATGGCTAGACGGTTCAACAGGCCATGGCTAGGTGGTTCAACCGGTCATGGCTAGACGGTTCAACCGGCCATGGCTAGGCGGTTCAACCGGCCATGAACCAAAATTCGGTTGTCGGACCGGCTATTGAAGATGGGAGAAATACACGTGGTGTAACCTAGCTTTACACGAAATACATTGTGACGCGCTGAGATAAATGACACTATGGTTTGAGATCAGCTTTCAGTGTGCAGCATTACGCTGACATTCAGCTTGGCAGCGGACGCGACATTCTGTGTGGGCAGCAGCGCTGTGCTGAACTGGACCATAGAACGCTCTGATATGGTCTTGTGCATGCATTAGAACCACTGCGTAGGACGACGTAGGTGCACGCAGATCAGAGAAAGCATAGGCGTAACTTGGGGGGGGGGGGGCCCCAGGGGGGGCCGATGCCCCCCAAATATTTTTTCAAACTAGGAATAGTTTAGATAAATTCTAAAAGGTTTTGACGATGGTGTATAATATTGTGTGGTGATGGGTTTATGGACGTTATCCATCGTCCGAAGAGTAAAGTATTAAAAATTAAAATCACGACGTTTCGAAAGCTGGCTGTGCTTCCGAAACGTCGTGATTTTAATTTGTAACATTTTACTCTTCGGACGATGGATGAAGCCCATAAAACCATCACCAACCAATAGGAATAGTTCATGTAGTTTCTGAATTAAATAATGGCAAATAAGAAATAGAAAAAAGAAAATGAAAAACTTGCATTTTATGGCGCCAACTTTCCCCTCTTTCAAATTTGACTCCTTAGTAAAATAAAGTTTCTAATACCCATGGTCAGTCCGTGGGGGGGCGGCCGCCCCCAAATGTTATTAGCCAAGCTACGTTTATGAGAGAGAGATTTAGAAGAAGCGTAGATTGGTAGTTAATTACCGACGTGCTGTCGATCTACGCTTCATAGCATCCCTGAAGACAGAAGATATCACTGGGACCGCGGCGGAAGTTTGACCTTACGCAGAGATCACGTATCTGACTACGTGAAGAACGTCACCTTACGTGTGGCGCCGTCGAGTTGTTCAGCGTTGGCGCACCGCTGTAGCAGCACAGCAGCATTAACACACCAACGCCAAGTGGCTGCTTCGTGTACCCGCAGATTTAGCATCAAACAAGGCAGGCACTCTAGGTATAACGTAACATTCAGACACGTTCGCGTGACCATTGTCGCAGTGGGAAACCAATAAGTATTACATACTCTGAGTGGGTGTACGTAGCCTGTTATCCGGCATGCAAAGCGCATGCGCCGTATTATATTTTCACCTGCGGCCTGTCTGGCTCTACCATATTTTTCGTATTATCTCATAAACGGGACGACTTTTTGAAAAAAAAATTATTGAACATGAAGTGTGCTTTGATTTTCTCTCCAACTTTTGTCTGAAACAGTTCTCATTCTGAGAACAATTCAGTGACGTATTATCATAGATGTATACAGGTCTTAATGTAAAGTACCCGTTATTCTTGTCAGATATTAATGTAAAGTACCCGTTATTCTTGTCAGATATTAATGTAAAGTACCCGTTATTCTTGTCAGATATTAATGTAAAGTACCCGTTATTCTTGTCAGATATTAATGAAACTTGAATTTGCTCTGCAGATTTTCGAAAAATTCTCAAATATCAAACTTCACGAAAATCCGTCCAGGGGGAGCCGAGTCGCTCCATGCGGACGGACGGACGGACGGATATGACGAAGCTAATAGTCGCTTTTCGCAATTTTGCGAACGCGCCCAAAAATTCTACGTTCTGCCCACACAGTGTATTTATGTGTTTTGTGTGGATCTCAGAACAAACAGCGATTATTTCCCTATACAGCATTAACTGACTGGTTTTTATAACCGAGACGGAGTGTGTTTACTGCGCGGTACGGACTGAATCTATATGTACACAACTAAAGCCCAGTGGTCACTATATGAACCGCCAGGTGTAACATTCACAAATTCTACGTTCTGCCCACACAGTGTGTTTATGTGTTTTATGTGGATCTCAGAACAAACAGCGATTATTTCCCTATACAGCATTAACTGACTGGTTCTTATAACCGAGACGGAGTGTGTTTACTGCGCGGTACGAAGTGAATCTTCAAATACAATTCAGGTTAATCTTGGACTTCGAAGAGTGTATGTAGTTGCCGTCAGTGCTGACAGATGGCGGTATTTGTCAGACGGCTTCGACCCCTCCTTCGATTACACATACACATGTTGCCAGAACTGTAAATGTATGGTGTGCGGTTAGTAGTGTGTGTGGAGCAGAGAGTGTGTTTAAATAGCATCATTCCTAGCACCACTGATACTGTTCATTGTCTTCCTCTAATAGCATGTTCCGCTTAAGTATACCTAAAATGTTCTAATGTAAAGGACAGGGAGGAAAGAAGGGGGTGAAGAAGACCAGAGAACGGACAGATAAATGGGACTGGAAAGCCAGAAGTGATGAAAGACAGGAGAGAGGATGAAAGAAATAAAGGCACAGAATTTATGCAAGAAATATAAAGAACGTTTGAACAACACTAAATATGTCTCAGGCATGCAGCAGTATATGTTTTTGTGCCACAGTCTTCTTAAAATTCTCAAACACTGAAGAAGTCAACCGCCTCCTCCGAAACGTCGATGACTTCTTACCCGATAAGGCGCCATATCTCAAAACACTCGAATTTTTATAATTTCTTGTTTCATTAACGTTTCACTTTCGTGTAACAAATTACGAACCTGCATTGGATTTTATTTACAATCGTACGTAAAGTTTCAGTTTGAGATGTTAACGTCTTGTCGACTGGGTAAATGGTAACCGACGTTTCGAGAGAGCGTGCTGCCTCCATGTCGCCTTACCATCCAAGTAGACTCAGATCTCTAATTCTGTTCTAAATGATTGCCATTATTCATCTTCCTGAACCGCCACAACCGCAGTTTGTCTGTTACATAACTACCACATTCGCTGTGCGAAAGTAATGGTTTGTTGAAATATAAAGGACAGAGGCTTCGCAGCATGCGATGCACGTCAGCAGAACTCACAGGAGCTAAACACAATGAGATAATAAAAAGCAAATTACACGAGATGTGAAAGCGTACTAAAAGGCATCCATCACCGTCCGACGGTTAGAGTCCTTAGGCGTATTGTGTCCTGTAGGTGTTACTCTTTCAGTCAGTTGGTGTGTCATTAAAGACACTTAAAACACCGAGGAAGATTTCGGTTGGAAAAGCATATGTACAGTTCGGGACTCAGCTTTGCGGCCATAGCACCAGAGCTCAATCCCGAGCTGTAGCATCCTTCTGAGAAGTCAACATCCACTCGCCGCCAGTTAACAAATTGAATGCGAACGTTTATCGCCCTGTTCGAAAAAGGCGGCCACTACACACTATCCTAAGCCAGATCAATCCAGACCAAACTCTCAGTTTCTAATATTTGGAAGGTAGAAATGTGAAAATGTCCCTTTACGCGCTATGAAGATATACAGGGGGCGTAGAGGCATAGCTCCGATCATTCTTAACCCCGGCTCTAGTTGGAGTTGAGTGGTTAAATACACACCCCGGTCGCTTTATTTCAGGGGAAAGGACAGGCGGTACAAATTCGCAGGAGACGGGGTGGGTTTCAGGGACCGTTTCGACGTTTCGGAGAAGAGAAATTTCTCTTGTTGCAGCCGGGAATTAAACTTTATTCCCTTGATCGCCCGTCTTTTAAAAAAGGCCTCTTCCGTGCAGGAATTCCGACAAAAATTCTGCACTCATTTTCGGTACTTCTCACTACTGCTGCGTGTGCAAACAGATCCTTTCGACACTTTTGCAGCAGGAACCACATCGTTTTTATGAGTTTAAATCCGTCAGCACGATTTCAAATTGACTCCTTTTCCTTCCACGCTTATAACTAAGCCTCCGATGTGGCACGAGTATTTCTCATCACATCGCACAGAGTAACAAAGGGTTTTGCTGTTGCATGATGGGACAGTCAGATGACTAACACAGCAAGTGACTGCATGTAATCTTTATTTAATCGTCCACTAGCCAGTAAAGGCACAGTTTACTGATACATAAATTTTAAAACGAAATAAGTTACAATAACGATCCACAGTCTCATTAAGGTATGTAATAAATATAACTTAATGACATGTCATCGAAATAAATAACGACATACTAATGAGATCAGATAAATTAGTTTCTGGACTTTAACTGGAATTCTGTGTCAGTAATTGCAGGGTTACAGGCCCTTCCCGTAGTGACCATACTGGTTAAAGGGCAATCCTTCCTTCAAGGGAAAGGGTGACACACCGTGGAACTTCCCAGGCCACGCAGTGGTAATTGCTTCAGGGTAGGCATAATGTTCCGAAATTGGGAGTGGTGCGTGAGGATACGGCTTGCCAATGTGATGAGGTGCACGTGGGACAGTCGACTGCAGCAGGTTCTCCACTGCATATCTCTCATGGGCTGGGAATGGGCGTGGTGTCTCCACGGTGACTGGAACTTCCACAGGATATGGCTCAGGCACACCAACAGGGACTTCAACAGGGTAGGGCTCAGGGACTGGAACCTTAACTTCAACTGGATAGCGACGCTCAACAGGTACTTCAACAGGGATGTACACTGGCACTTGAACGGGGTAAGGCTCAGGGACAGGGATCTTCCTCTCAACGTAGACAGGGTATGGTCGCTCTACTGGAACTTCAACAGGGACGGGGTTAGGGACAGGTACTTTCACTTCAACTGGATAGGGACGTTCGACGGGGACTGGTACTTCAACTGCGACTCGTTCCACAACGGGGACCGGTCGGTCTACGACAACTGGGTAGGGATGATCGACAGGGACTTCGACCTGGACGGGGTAGGGTTCAGGGACAGGAACTGGGACTTTAACGGGGTATGGCTGAGGTTTAGGGACAGCAACAGGCACTTTTACAGGGTAGGGACGCTCAACACGTACCGGAACTTCCACAGGGACGGGCCTGTCAACAGGGACTCTAACTTGGACAGGGAAGGGATCTGGGACAGGGTAAGGTATCTCAACTGGCACAGGGTACTTCACACCAACTGGGTAAGGTTCGGGGATTTCAACTGTTTCTTTGATTATCTTCTCGTGCTCGAAGCCGCTTGGGTAGACACCGCCCAGGCGTTCACCAATCAGTCCGTGTCCAGCTCCATAACGGTATCCGGGTCCAAAGCCATAATTGTGTCCATGGTTCGGCAGGCCCCTCTTTGCGGGGCTGCTTTCTGCGGGCTCGGAAAGTGCTTCTGGAGCCTCTTCTGGCTTCAAATTTTCTGGCCTCGCATTGGCACAAGCAATGGCAGCCAAACAGACGGCCAAAATGCACAACTGTGAGAAAGTATAACATTAAATAACAGGAACAAGAAATGCTGGACGGTTCATATGTCGATTGGTATTTAGTTCGTATACCGCAGTCTTAAGGATTATGACGCCGTGTAGTTTTTAAAGTGGGTACCGACGTTTTCTGCCTCTATTTTCTGCTCTGAAGAAAGTGACAAGAGATTTTTCCGCAACTTTGGCGTTAATCTACCAAACGAGACGGTGTCAGTTCCCAGGAAATTATAAAATTAATTCTCACCGCTGCGAGAGCCTAATGTCTCGCACTGGTTACACTTGACTACAGCACTGCCAGTACTGTTTTACATTACCGGCTATTTAACGTTTAAAATCAGTGGTAAATGTATGTACCACCTGATTTAACATTCCAAAACACTGCACTGTGCAGACACGCCGTATTAGTGTTTTTGATGATTTCCAAAACAAACAACTATTATATCTTTAAACATAATTTATGGATTCGTTTTCCTAATTGGAACGCGATGTTAGATTTCACAGTTTACCACAGACGGTTCCAAAATGACGCCAATTTGTTCGGTTCACCCACTAACCAACGTCGTCTTGGTATTTTTATTTCTTCATATGCATGCATAAGGTTCTATCTTTATAAACTTGACTTTTCTGTGGCGCAACATCCCCAAGGGGGCCCAGGCCACCTCAGTGTTGAGGTTTCTACCTCACACACACACACACACACACACACACACACACACACACACACACACACACACACACACACACACACACACACGGTACGACGCCCCTGAACGAGTGATCAGCTCGTCGCAGAGACCGCTACCTACACCACACAATAAACATAAGAGACGAACAGAACATCCATGCCCCCGGCGGGATTCGAACCCGCGATCCCAGCAATCAAGCGGCTGCATACCTATGCTTCAGACCGCACGGCCACCGAGACAGGCAGTTGTAAATTTACTGTGCCCAGTTTTAGATATGAAGATTTCTTATGACTGTACTGATGTAGTATATAGACTGTAGTTCGCAGTACTTGTTACGAATGTACTTAAGTAGCGCGTAGACTGCAGTTCCGACTTACCGAAGTCCTCATGGTGTTCCACACAGTAGGAAGATCTCAGAGGAACTGATGATAATGACCAGGTGACCAGGTGGTTTATATACCAAAATTAAAGACACACGTGCAGTGACATTTGGATGTTATGTCGCTAAAAATGTGGCATTATTTTGCGATTCCGGACGATGTCCGTGCTGTTTGACACCAAACAAACAAACAAACAGACAGACAAACTAACACGAATGCAGCTGCAAAACATAACGTGTGCGTGCCTATGTGTTGGGTGTTAGAAGTTCGGCATTCCTCAGTGAACAAGCAGAAGACACTGCAAGACCTCGTGCCAAGGACAAAGAAATAACCCGTACAGTCGCGTTAGCCTGGTGGCGTCTTCACATGGGGACGGCGTTCAGTTTAGGTAGGCATTATAAGGTCCGATCTAAATTATACGAAATATCTGTACAAAATATCCAGTAATTGTCTCCAGCTATGTTAATCATGGTGATAAAACCACTCAAAAGCGGTATCGGTTGGACATACAGTACGCATATGGAAGACCAGAAACGCATACACAGTTTTAGTCGCGAATTCGTAACGTGTGTCTCTAATGGACAGGGTACATGTCCGTCCGTCTGTCCGCCCGCCTGAAACAACTCGCCTCCCACTTCACGGATTTTCATGAAATTTTATATTTGAGTATTTTTCGAAAATCTGTTGAGAAAATTCAAGTTCCATTAACACATGACAAGAATGAGGGGTGCTTTACATGAAGACCTGCGTACATTTATGATAACATCTCGCTGGATTCAGCTTAGACGAAGAAATGTTTCAAAGTTGTGGAGAAAATCAGAACACGTATTGTATGTTCAATAACTTTTTTTCCGAAAATCGTGCCGTTTATGAGATAATGTGGAAAACTATGGTAGAGCCGGGCAGGCCACAGATGGCAATATAACACGGCGCATGCGCTTTGGATGCTGGAAAATTACCGCTACAGGCACGCACTCAGAATATGTAATTTTTTTTACATGGCGTAACAGCCCCCAGTGGGGCAGGGCCTCCTCATTATCGAGGCTTCACTATGACACTCAGACACACCACACTCGGTTGGACTCCTCTGGACGAATGATCAGCCCGTCACAGAGACCTCCACCTGACGACACACAACACTCACAAGAGACAGACATCCATGCCCCTGACGGGATTCGAACCCGCAATCCCAGCAAGCGAGCGGCCGTAGACCCACGCCTTCGGCCGCGCGGCCACTGGGATCGGCCAAAATATTTAATGCTTATTGTTTTTCCACGGCAACAATGGTTACGCGAACGCACCTCAATGTTATGTTTATATATTTTTTCTGTCAAACACGGGGCGATAGTTTTCCTTTGTGCAAATTTTCCTGTAAATGACCGATTATGACTTGTTTATGGAGGACGGTTCTTGTGGAAGACGAAATAGCGCGCTTTTTGTGCAACCCGAACGTTCCTTGTCATTATCCCAGGAGCCTATCCCCAGGACCGGATTAAGGGCCGGGCCAGCCAGGCAGCTGCCCGGGGCGCCAAATTATTAACCTGCCTAGGGCGCCCACATGTCTCGGGCAGACCCTGGCGATAGCCATGCGACGTGCTTCCTTCAGCAGTGGTACGCACGCAGCCGCGCGGCTTTCCGCGACACTCCATACTGCTGACTGCTGCAAGTTTCACACAAGGTCGCATTTTCGTCCCAAACATGACTTCAAACACGCCGACGCGACACAGTCACGGCCAGCATCACATTCCTGGCCGTCGTACACTGAACTCAACCCTTGCAACAGCACGCCTACTTCTCACGTCCGCTGCAAACCTCGCGATACGACGTGTACCCATGTTTGTGACGCCTTCCGGGTGTCGTAACACAAAATTAGGCACGTCAAAAATTTGGGTACATTTACCACATCCTTTAAGCCGGAGTAGCGTAGTTGGTACAGTGACTAGGCAGATTGTGGGCTGAACAATCCGGGGTTTGATTCCCGGTAGGGACAAGAGATATTCTCTTCTGCGAAACGTTTAGACAGGCCCTAGGACCCACCCAGTGGATACCGGGGTTCTTGCCCAGGGGTAAAGCGGCCAGCGCATGAAATTGACCGCTCAACGCCATCTAGTGTCAAGGCTAAGAATGAGTGGAGCTATAACTCTACGCCCCCTATATGTCTTCATGGCATTGGCAGCAACAATTTTTACGTCGTTAATAGGAATGGGAGAAAAGTCACTCTAAGGATTATTCTGTCTTAATCTGTTGTGAGTCGTTTCAGGAATTCATACTAAAAACGTACATACGGAAAACAAGCAATATAAAAGTTTAACCTTTTAAAGCCTAGCGGTAACTTTACATACAACCAGGTTTAACATTAAAAAATTCTACGTGGTGCCCACATTGCGTTTATGTGTTTTGTACGGATCTCAGAACAAACAGCAACTTTTGCCTTATAAAACATTAAGAGACTGGTTTTTATAACCGAAGTGGAGAGTGTTTACAGCGCGGTACGCACTGAGTCCTTATATAAAACAGATACGCTTCGTCTTTAAAGGGTTAATTTTTGTGTATTTGAATGATGTTCACTGATTTCGGTTGACTGAGCTAATTTATTGTTTAATTTTACTGGCTCAATGCGTGACAAGAAAAGTACAACCCAGCGCAGACGTCGTCGTATGCTGCCTGGTCAGGGCCACAGCACGATGGCAGATGATACGGAGCGATGGTCGAGCTATGATTATTTTCAGCGTGAAACTATAAGAACCCCTTTTCGGTGGTGATCGAACTTTTACGTCATCTGCTGTTACCGTGCATTACAAACACGACAAAACACAGATACCATTTTATATTAAGCAAAAGTTAATTTATGCCGTGCATAGGGAAACGTCTACAAAATGAACTTGTCGCGGATATTTGCATTCACCTTTGACCTCTGTTTGACAATGCACGGACTGTACTACATGTGCTCCTTTATTAGCCCTCGCGAATCCCCTTGCAGTCCGATTCGCTGTCACTGAATATTGTCTGCGCCTGATGTATCGAAAGAAACCAAACTTGCTGCTACAAAAGGAGTTAAATCAAAGAAAATGCTCGTCAATTTGTCAGACTGGAAAATGGAAACTGAATTTAATCTTTCAGGACGCCGCCCTATTAACTACGCATCACACACACACGCGCGCGCGTATTTGTATAATGATTACAACTCTTGTTGTTTTCTATTTACGGCTCACTTAACGACACCGTCAGAAACCGTTTAATGAGCACTGATCCTCTCCAGACTAAGAGTAACCTGAATTATATATAAAGACCCAGTCCGTACCGCGCAGTAAACACACTCCGTCTCGGATATAAAAACCGGTCAGTTAATACTGTATAGGGAAATAATCGCTGTTTGTTCTGAGACCCACACAAAACACATAAATACGCTGTGTGGGCAGAACGTAGAATTTGTGAATGTTAAACCTGGTGGTACATAAAGTAACCACTGGGCTTTAAAGAAGACCCAGTCCGTACCGCGCAGTAAACACTCTGCGACTCGGTTATAAAAACCGGTCAGTTAATGCTGTATAGGGAAATAATCGCTGTTTGTTCTGAGATCCACACAAAACACATAAACACACTGTGTGGGCAGAACGTAGAATTTGTGAACGTTAAACCTGGCGGTACGTACAGTAACCACTGGGCTTTAAAGAAGACCCAGTCCGTACCGCGCAGTAAACACTCTGCGTCTCGGTTATAAAAACCGGTCAGTTAATGCTGTATAGGGAAATAATCGCTGTTTGTTCTGAGATCCACACAAAACACATAAACACACTGTGTGGGCAGAACGTAGAATTTGTGAATGTTAAACCTGGCGGTACGTACAGTAACCACTGGGCTTTAAAGAAGACCCAGTCCGTACCGCGCAGTAAACACACTCTGTCTCAGTTATAAAAACCGGTCAGTTAATGCTGTATAGGGAAATAATCGCTGTTTGTTCTGAGATCCACACAAAACACACAAACACACTGTGTGGGCAGAACGTAGAATTTGTGAACGTTAAATCTGGCGGTACGTACAGTAACCACTGGGCTTTAAAGAAGACCCAGTCCGTACCGCGCAGTAAACACACTCCGTCTCGGTTATAAAAACCAGCCAGTTAATGCTGTATAGGGAAATAATGGCTGTTTGTTCTGAGATCCACACAAAACACATAAACACACTGTGTGGGCAGAACGTAGAATTTGTGAACGTTAAACCTGGCGGTACGTACAGTAACCACTGGGCTTTAAAGAAGACCCAGTCCGTACCGCGCAGTAAACACACTCCGTCTCGGTTATAAAAACCAGCCAGTTAATGCTGTATAGGGAAATAATCGCTGTTTGTTCTGAGATCCACACAAAACACATAAACACACTGTGTGGGCAGAACGTAGAATTTGTGAATGTTAAACCTGGCGGTACGTACAGTAACCACTGGGCTTTAAAGAAGACCCAGTCCGTACCGCGCAGTAAACACACTCTGTCTCAGTTATAAAAACCGGTCAGTTAATGCTGTATAGGGAAATAATCGCTGTTTGTTCTGAGATCCACACAAAACACACAAACACACTGTGTGGGCAGAACGTAGAATTTGTGAACGTTAAATCTGGCGGTACGTACAGTAACCACTGGGCTTTAAAGAAGACCCAGTCCGTACCGCGCAGTAAACACACTCCGTCTCGGTTATAAAAACCAGTCAGTTAATGCTGTATAGGGCAATAATGGCTGTTTGTTCTGAGATCCACACAAAACATATAAATACACTGTGTGGGCAGAACGTAGAATTGTTGAATGTTAAACCTTGCGGTACATATAGTAACCACTGGGCTTTAAAGAAGACCCAGTCCGTACCGCGCAGTAAACACACTCCGTCTCGGTTATAAAAACCAGCCAGTTAATGCTGTATAGGGAAATAATGGCTGTTTGTTCTGAGATCCACACAAAACACATAAACACACTCCGTGGGCAGAACGTAGATTTATGAATGTTAAACCTGGCGGTACATACAGTAACCACTGGGCTTTAAAGAAGACCCAGTCCGTACCGCGCAGTAAACACACTCCGGCTCGGTTATAAAAACCAGTCAGTTAATGCTGTATAGGGCAATAATGGCTGTTTGTTCTGAGGTCCACACAAAACATTTAAATACACTGTGTGGGCAGAACGTAGAATTGTTGAATGTTAAACCTTGCGGTACGTACAGTAACCACTGGGCTTTAAAGAAGACCCAGTCCGTACCGCGCAGTAAACACGCTCTGTCTCAGTTATAAAAACCAGTCAGTTAATGCTGTATAGGGAAATAATCGCTGTTTGTTCTGAGATCCACACAAAACACATAAACACACTGTGTGGGCAGAACGTAGAATTTGTGAACGTTAAACCTGGCGGTACGTACAGTAACCACTGGGCTTTAAAGAAGACCCAGTCCGTACCGCGCAGTAAACACACTCCGTCTCGGTTATAAAAACCAGCCAGTTATTGCTGTATAGGGAAATAATCGCTGTTTGTTCTGAGATCCACACAAAACACATAAACACACTGTGTGGGCAGAACGTAGAATTTGTGAATGTTGAACCTGGCGGTACATACAGTAACCACTGGGCTTTAAAGCGTTAACCACCTAACTGCAGCACAGTCCATTTTAAAAGCTACCAGTTGCTGACAGTGAGGTGATTACCCACACATTACGGTACCGAACAGTCAGCACCGTGTTAACAAGATCCTACTGCAGCTGTCCGTATCCTGCGCCTGGTCAGTCTCCTGCCCCTGTTCGAGGCCCTGTGTAGCATTTTCTAGCGTCTTCATTTTTGTACGGTCAGGAGCTGTTGGCCCCTGAACCAATCCCCAAGTCGGAGTACCATCCCTTGTCCGCTGTTCGATACTGCTTATTCAATACATTCGCAGCTACCCTCCACATCTGGAGGCCGTCTTTTCCATCCTCAACCTGGGGACGCGCTATGACGCCATTCGGACAGGAACCGACTTGACCCGGACATAATGAACACTGCATACAGAATTCTAAAGGGCGAGCAATCACGCGGTCTGGGCCGAATTTGAGGTAGGGCCATGGAAGGTCTTAGGAAACCCACGATAAGTATCAGGATAGTCGTTGTTCGAACCGAGATTCATACGGGGCACTCCCGAATACAAAGCCGAAACATTTCTGCTTGAGACAGCTTGCTGGATGGAACACTCTGGGTGGGCGAGGAGCCACTGTTGATGTGCAGCTGTTCGGCACTTTAAGCCGACACACTTTGTTCAGCAACACAGCCATATACACAGTTCGTGTAACTGTACGAAGCGTACATAGCAAGCACATAGGGATTATCTTCACCATGTAGATTAAGCCTATAAAGACGAAGCGTATCTGTTTTATATAAGGACTCAGTGCGTACCGCGCTGTAAACACTCCCCACTTCGGTTATAAAAACCAATCTCTTAATGTTTTATAAGGCAAAAGTTGCTGTTTGTTCTGAGATCCGTACAAAACACATAAACGCAATGTGGGCACCACGTAGAATTTTTTAATGTTAAACCTGGTGGTATGTAAAGTTACCGCTAGGCTTTAAAAGGTTAAACACTATACACGGAGATGTGACACATGCATGTGACATCACACGTGACGTTGATAAGGCGGTTCATTTCTGGCATCGTATTGGTATTTAAATCAGAGTCATGTGAATGTTTCGGTACAGTTTGAATCGAAAAGCAAAAGTATTCAGAAGTAAGATGTTCTTAAGACGTGAATGGTTTCCATAAATCAGAATATCGTGTTTTGTGCCTCTTTCTCTTAGTGTTAATCGTGCATTAACACTAATAACACTTCCATCAGCATAACAACCAGTTCACGTTTCCGTCTATACACAGTTACTGAAGTTCAGCTGGGTTTATGCAGGCGACACCGACCGAACTTCGTGTCATACAACCTACTTTCTTCAGGGTACGACACTAAATTTGTAACGAATTTAACCAGGAGTTTCACAGTTACCTGTAAAAGTTTGTGTAGACGGTAACATACGGAGCACTGTGGAACCGTCGATGGAGGTTGTAAGTAGGTAAAACAGACGCCTAATTTTGTGGCGAAATGTCGTAAGAAGTCGTACCTTGAATTATCTTAGGTCTTTGTCACAGGATTGGATAGATTTACGCTGGGCATTCATTGGGAACAAAAAATAACGTTTCTGGAAAAACATATAAATTTTATTTGGTGTTCAAATACATTTTGCACATATAATGTATTATTTTAGAATTCAAAATCAAGATTAATCCCACTAATGACTGCAATATCTCCACTGTCGCCTCAGGACGTATTCATGCCTGAGCAAGAGGCATAATTGCTCGCCGTAACACCACATTTCATTTCATTTTCGATCTGGTTTATTTTACTGAAGAATATACCCAGAGGTTAATGCTTATAATATTAATTTGTAATAAATAAATAAGTTAATAAATAGTGTTGAACTAACTGACACTACTGACGAAGCAGCTAGGGTACGTCTTACACCCAACGACTGGGTATAAATCTCTCCTCTTCCACACATCAAGCAAAGTGCTTTGCATATGGATGGTGATAGAATTCTGAGCTAAATGGAGCGAAGGGGCTGCCGATCCCGTAATGACCAGCCTTTTCAATTGGATATGGAGCAATTGTTTCTACCTCGACAGACAACGGCTGGGAAAGAGGAATGCTGTATTTGTCGAAATCAAACCTAAAGTTTCTTTCCTCGGCATATGGTGTGAATTTTTCAAATGCATGTGGAGCAAATATACCTGAGTCCAGTTGAGGTGCCCATGCTGGGTAAGGCCTATCGAACAAGGTCTCGCCAGAGAACAGTACGGGAGCTTCGACTTCGCAAGGAAGACGCTGTCTTTCAACCGTCACAGGAACGGTGTGTACACTGACAGGGTAGGGCTCGGGCACAGGGATTTCTTTCTCGACAACAATAGGGTACGGTTCAGGGATAGGCACAGGGACTTCAACTGGGTAAGGTCTGTCGACGGGGAACTCTACCTCAACAGCGTAAGGCTGAGAGAAGTAGACTGGGTAAGGTACCTTGATTTCCACTGGGTAGGGCTCAGGGACTGGGACCTTGGTCTCAATGTAAACAGGGTAAGGCTGGGGATTGGGAATAGGGACTTCAATTTCCACGGGATAGGGACGGTCCACGGGAACGTGAATGTAGACAGGATATGGCTCAGGGTACGGCACCTTGACTTCATAGGGATAGGGACGGTCTACAGGGATCTTAACTTCTACGGGGTACGGGTCAGGGATTGGAACATGCGTCTCCACAACCACAGGGTACGGATGGTCAATGGGAACCTTCACTTCAACAGGATAAGGCTCTGGAACTGGGACCTTGACAGGGACGGGATACGGCTGGACGTCAGGGACTGGCACTTTAACTTCGACGGGATAAGGGCGGTCAACTGGCACGTGGACATGCACAGGATAGGGTCTGTCGACCGGAACCGTTACTTCCACGGGGTAGGGCTTAGGAACCGGGACTTCCTTCTCTACGTAGACAGGATACGGGCGATCAACAGGTACCTCAACTTCGACAAAATAGGGATCAGGATAAGGTACGTTGACATGCACGGCGTATGGGTCGGCAACGGGAACCTTCACTTCCACAGGATAAGGCTGCGGATCCGGAATGAGGACAGGGACCTGCACTGGGTAAGGGCGGTCAACTGGGACTTTCACTTCTACAGGGTATGGGTCTGGCACGGGCACCTTCACTTCAACTGGGTACGGTTTCTCAACCGGTATTGGCACTTCCACGAGGTATGGGGAAGGTACAGGCACGTTCACTTCGACAGGGTATGGACGGTCAACTGGAACCTTAACCTCCACTGGAAACGGTTCTGGAACAGGGACTTTCACTTCCACGGGATATGGTTCAGGTACAGGTACCTTTTCTTTGACGACAACAGTATGAGGGTCAGGTACTGGAACAGGGACTTCTACAAGGTATGGTTGGGGCACTGGAACTTGTACCTCAACGGGGTAAGGTTTGTCAACGAAGACTTCTACTTCCACTGGGTAAGGATCAGGAACTGGGTAAGGATGAGGTACTTTGACCTGAACAGGGTAGGGCCTGTCTACTGGTATCTGTACCTCAACTGGATAAGGCTCGCGGACAGGTACAGGGATCTCAACGGGAAATGGTACTTTAGTTTCCACTGGGAATGGTACTGGATACGGTTGAGCCACCGGAACCTCCACATACACGTCCTTCTCTACCGGATACGGAACCAGCACATCTTTCCGGACCTCGTAGGGAACCAGCACTTCTTTCTCCACTGGGTAGGGGACAGGCTTCTCAACCACAACGTTGTGCTGAACCTTGTACGGAACCAAGACTTCGTGCTCTGTCGGAACCGGTACGATCACTTCCTTTTCGACGGCGACCGGTACAGGCTTCTCTACGATTATCTCCCTCTCAGCGGGAAACTGTACAATACTTTCTCCTAATATGTTTCCTCCGGGAACAAACAGTGAACCTGCGCCAGGCAGCAGATGATGACCCGCCAGGCCACCGAAGTGTTCTCCGATGAACTGGTGTCCACCAACTATGGGACTCACTGAAGCAGGTAAAGGTTCGCCATGAAAATTACCGCCAGCAGGTAGAACAAAGTGGCCTCCAGCTGTCAAGGGACCTAAACCACCAATCAGATGGTCTCCCAAGAAGTGGCCTCCTCCTCCAATAAAATAATCGTCGCTGAATGGATGAAAACCTCCAGAGAAGCGGTCTCCAAACACTGGGTGTTCTTCTTTCACTATATGCCCCCCATCGGCTAAAGCGATGAGTGCCAAAGTGCAAGCGTGGATTAGAAGCTGGGGAAATAAAACACACGTCATTAACCCTTTGAAGCCCAGTGGTAACCACGTGTACTGCTTGCTCTAACATTTCTCCAAAGAACACGGACTGTTTAAGTGCTTCATACTATCCTGACAACAGACAGTGATTATTTCCTGACCAATATTAACCGGTTGTTATTTGTAACAGAGACACAATGTGTTTACGGCGATGAGGAAAATTAATTTTAAATATTATCTACACAAACTGCTGGTTTCGTATACTGACTACAGTGGGTAATATCTCAGAAGGTGGCCTTATTTGTAAGTAACAGTATAACAAGGCCGTAACTCGTACCTGTTTCTCAACACAACATCAAATCACGAAGGTAGGCGGAGGTAAATGTATAATCATTCGCAACTCCGACCCAAGATTCATGTGATATTCCAGCTTCAAGCTCCACAAGACTTTTTAATAATATTACACAAAACAACAGCTAAATCGACATGGATTTTTGGACCAGACTACTGGGTGATAAGAAAAGATGGACGAGCAAGGACTGGAAACAGAAAAAAAAAACAAATTTCCAACAGGCCACCTTTGGTTGCCTCCCGAAGAAGCCGCTAATGCAATTAAGTAATCAGCAATTAATTCTGAGAAGCCAATACTGTGAAGGCTACTGAGAAATACATATTGTAATGGAGACGTCACTTGGAAGCGATGGTAAATGCACGACATTGAGGTGTGTTTTGCATTGTAGGTCCAAAAATTTAAGTTGGGAAGACCAGGAAAAAGATGGACCGATTAAGTTTATTTTCGGGGATAAAAAACCGTGTCGCCTCGTCCTTCCTAAGGTACAGAGAATCAATAAAGTCGTCGTGGTTAAATCGACTGAAGCGTGAATCTATAAACATTACCTCAAACAACTGTTTAAATTATGAATGCGTGGAGTTGTTCCTTCACATCACCTGTATGCTTTCATTGCACAGGTTAACTTCACTTGCACATCAACTCCATAGTAAGAAAGTTGACAGTAATTATGATAGTGCAATTTGGCACGCGGATTGTTAAGTGCACCTGTGGAGCGCCTTAACAGTTTGACAACCCGACGCGCACGTGGCTGTAAGTAGCGACAGTTTGCTGCAGTTCGTACAAGCTTTACCGTTCCGCTCACAAATCACGGTTCCAGTTAGTCTGAAATCACGTCAAGCAGTGCGTTGCTACGCCTCACTGAACTGGCCACAAAATTACGTCTGTGCCTTCACAGTTACTTCTACTGGTTCTCCACAGATGGCTCCCTAATCCAGCATGGCGACCCCGCGAAATCCAATAGTAGCATACCCATGGCTACAGGTAGCATTTACGTGCGAAGTGTGAGGAGAACCGGTGATCACGAGGTCGCGATTTGAACGCAAGACCTCCTCAAAATTAATGAACGCCCTCAGCGGTACCAAGTATGAGTTCTGCATTACTTAACCCCGGTGTTCGGGATTTTCATGGCAATACTGAGAAAACTAGTTAAATTTTGTCTCGCATTAAATAGTGCTAATTAATGAAATGTGCTCGCCAGACTGTCACTTGGACGGCCGGTACAACCAGCGCCGCGCAAATATAGCATAATATGCGACTGTATGATAGGTTAATACAGTAGAACGAAGTAGCTTGCTGCTCACTTACCGACAGCCTCATTCTGACCAGCTTAGAAGACCAACCCAGAGGTAGCTTCTTCCAGAAGTGCTGCCCACTGCAAAGCAGCCATGCGTTTTATACTCCAGTCTATGCTGCTGACAGCAGAGACGAAGTTTTCGTCACCACCACCAATACACGCATAAAATAAAACAATATACATAAAAGTTCCTGCACCTCGCAAGTACGTGAGCTATTTGTAAACATAAACACAGCCCGCTACTTGAACCACTAACACTCGGTATCAGTTTCAAAACAACTGCACAGCGTCTCCAAGGCTAATTGCAATTGAGGCCTAGAACGTCTGTAGTACATCGGGTTTGTTATGACAAAGTTGTTACGAAAAAATTGTATTCTACACCCTCAGTTGGGTTATTACTTATGACTGTGTTAACGGGATTTGTAGAATTCAATTTTGGGGACCATGGTACCCCCCCCCCCCCCGCCGTACATAATAACATAATGATGAACCTTCCCGTTTCTTAACGAGGACAGAATTTCTTGAGTAGCCCAGTGGCTGTCACCTTCTGAAGGAGTCTGTTGAGTAGCCCCGTGACTGTCACCTTCTGAAGGAGTCTGTTGAGTAGCCCAGTGGCTGTCACCTTCTGAAGGAGTCTGTTGAGTAGCCCAGTGGCTGTCACCGTCTGAAGGAGTCTGTTGAAGAGCCCAGTGGCTGTCACCGTCTGAAGGAGTCTGTTGAATAGCCCAGTGGCTGTCACCGTCTGAAGGAGTCTGTTGAGTAGCCCAGTGGCTGTCACCGTCTGAAGGAGTCTGCATCACGAACTGGGATAAACCTGGGAGAAGCGACCACTTACGAGCCTTACGGTTGGGCTGTGGGATAATATTAAGATATCAGAAACGCGGTAACTGTGACTACAGCTCGTTTTGTGTCGTTATAAAACATGGCCTCTCAAACTGCGGGAACAAACCAAACAGGCAGGGTACGTACAAACGTAACATTCCGGCGCGTTCGCGTAACCATTGTTGTTGTAGAAAAGCAATAGGTATTAAACATTGTGTGTGTCTGTAGCCTTAGTTATCCAGCATGCAAAGCGCATGCGCCGTATTGTATTGCGATCTGTGGCCCGTCTGGCCCAACCATATTCTTCCGCCCTATGTCTTAAACGGCACATTGCACACAAAATGTGTGTTTTGATTTTCTCTACAGCTTTTGTCCGAAATATTTCTCATTCTAAGAAGAATTCAGTGAGACATTACCATAAATGTACACAGGTCTTCATGTACAGCATCCGTTATTCTTATCAGATGTTAAAGGAACTTGAATTTTCGCGATACATACCGTCAGTCACAACTCTTGTATGTATGGTTATTTATTGCACATTAATGCTACATGTTTCGCCCTGTTGTGTCCATCGGCAGGTGTATCTGAACACAACGGGCACTAGGAGAAGGGATAATTGCAAATATAACATTTTAAGTTTAGGATAAGTCCTTATGCTTTAGAGTTGATGTGGAATTGATGTAAATAAAACTTGACACGTCTAACGGGGGCACTGTGAAGGTGTAAAGGCATATTGTGAAAATCTGTAGGAGGTTCCTTTTGAGGTGCGTATGTAAGTTCAAATAATAGCATCTGTTACATTTTGGGATTTTATAAATACAGTCTAACTCGGTTATAACGTCATGAAAGGGACTGAATATTTGCTGTCGTTATAAACGAGTGTCGTTATAACCGAGGAGTATAATTTTATTATTAACAGCGCGGAATTAATTGGTTCCACAGAATATCTGACGCTATAGACGAGGTGTCGTATAAACCGATGTTATAACCGGGTTCTACTGTAATAATAATAATAATAATAATAATAATAATAATAATAATAACCACATATACAAGTGTTGTGATTGGCCTTAAATCCATTCACTTCAGTCTACATGGTGGAAAACATGAGAATTCAGCTGTGGGGTGTGACGTGCGGCTGCGCTAGTGTGTACCGACGCTTCGAGGAAAGCAATGCCTCCATCTTCAATGGTTGTTCTTCTTGTACCCCTCAACCGTTGAAGAAAAAGGCATTAGATAAAGGTACGATGTGCCTCCGAAACGTCGGGACACGCTAACCCAGATACTCTGCATCACACCCCAGAAGAGCTGGATCCTCAGCAACACTGCTGTAGGCGTCTCAAATCCCTGAACCCAAATGATCATTTATGCGTCTCTTGACAGCGAGTGTTAAGGGTTCAGTACTCCGCAGCCATCTATTGTGTCTCTGTGCTTACGTGACAACCCCTTACAGCGCATTGGTATTTAGCACAGGCACTATCTGCTTTGGCGTTACAATTTCGCAAAATCGACATACGTGTATTTCGCATTATTTTTACAGTAAAATAGATAAAGGTCGCCCTATAACAGGCCATGAAAGCACAGAGGGGTAAAGGTATAGTTCTATTCTTTCTTTAACCTGGACTCTAGTTGGGGGTGGGTGGTTAACGCAACGCTCCGGCTTCTTTACCCCCAGAAATGGCCCGGTACCCAATGTACAGGAAGCTGGGTGGGCCCCAGGGCCGGTCTGATCTTTGGAGTAAAGGGCGATCACTTCTCTAAACAGGATTAAGTGACAGGTGTCTGTAATGGAGACACAGTGTTCTTACTGTCGCACAGACACTGAATTTTTTAATATATTTCAGGTCTAATTCGATGTCAAAAGTCCTTAACCTTTTAAAGCCTAGCAGTAAGTTTACGTACCACCAGGTTTAACATTAAAAGATTCTACGTTGTGCTCACATTGCGTTTATGTGTTTTGTACGGATCTCAGAACAAACAGTAACTTTTGCCTTATAAAACATTAAGACATTGGTTTTTATAACCAAAGTGGAGAGTGTTTACAGCGCGGTACGGACTGAGTCCCTATATAAAACAGATTCGCTTCGTCTTTAAAGGGTTAATCTCCACGCACTATCCCATGAGCAATTCCTACAGGCCAGCAGAGGCCAATGACCTTTGTCACTCACAATTATGACCAGAAAACGATTCAATAGCATTTGTATATAAAACGCTGCAGACATACACACAGCGTAGTGTTCACTTCAAGTCGTTTCTTCAGCGTGCATGCACAAAGCATTTGTATCACCTGTACGTTCCAATAGTCGGTCACAGCTTTATGTGCAAATATTTATCCAGTACACGTGTCATTTATCAACACGCCGTGTACCAATAAATTGAGAGTCAGGTATTTCGTGGCACTGGGCAGCTTTGTCTAGCTGCCTTTCGCATTTGTTAGTAGTAGGGCTACCGGTCGTTACTTTCGGTTTCCTCGTCGGGCCGTCGTGACGTCACAAACATTTACACGCCCGACACTATTTCATCGAGGATTACAGACAGTTAATTACAAATTCATGGAACATCAATTTGTCGTAACCCATACAGTTCATCAAACTGAGATTCCTGCATTACTAGACAGTTGGGTTAGAAACACACCTTCTGTCAAAATGTTGCGTCCACAAAAAATTGCTTGTCCTTATATTTCCGTAAAAACGCAACATGCTGAAGCGTTCGTCTGTGGAGGTTGTCAGGTTTTCCCCTCTCCTGTGACACCGTGTATCAGTGGGTTGCAACAAACTGCTGTTTCACAAGCGATTCAGATGAATGAAATACCACGAGGGTGCAAACGAAGCACGCTACCAGTCGCGTGACGTGTACCATGTGTAAGTACGCTACCAGTCGCGTGACGTGTCCCATATGTAAGTACGCTACCAGTCGCGTGACGTGTCCCATATGTAAGTACGCTACCAGTCGCGTGACGTGTACAGTATGCATGACACTTGTTGCCAGCAAGTGATGGAACGTAACAAACTGCATACACATGATTATTCGAAAGTTTTATACTACAGTACTCCACACGAAATGCCTAAAATTCTTATCGGTGACTAAATTCGGTGATCGGGATGCCAGGCAATGAAAAGTAACAAACATTTACCATCTGACTAATTCCACGCAGCACAGTACTCTTAGACACGCAATTATTCGCCAAGGAGTCAACAAACGCCGTACCTTTCATGGAACCCGAATGCAGCCTACATTACCGTGTTCAGTGACCCACAACTGATTCATACCTATGTGCCAGTTCACAGTCACACGCCTGACCTTTCTCCATCGCTTTTTAATATTATCCTATCCACGCCTAGGTTTTTTATTTATTCTCGTTCATTCACGTTTCCCGACTAAACATCTGCGTGCAGTGCTCGTCACTCCTGTGTGTGTGTGCCGCGTGTCCATATCATCCTGCTCGATCCGGTGACTTTGGCGTTATTTGATGAAGTTTACTGTCAACAACACAAGCACAAAAGATCCAGCACCTTCCGTATAGACTGAATTCGGCGGTACGGAGACGCCATGACGTACGTGACATGTACCTTTGGCAGCTGAAATTAATTTTGAGGCGATGCTTCCAGTTACCAGTTCCAACGCGGATGACCCTTCAGAGAGTTGCACCCCCACCAAATGGGCGTATTTTTAGTGTGATCAAATCACGGAGGATGCGATGGGCCGGATATGTTGCATGCATGAAGGTAGGAAATATATAGGGGTTTTTGTGGGGAACCCTGAAAGAAACAGACAACTTGAAGACACCTAGGCACATATGGGAGGATAATATTAAAATGGGTCTTACAGAAATGGGATTCGTCTGCCTCAGCATAGGGACAAGTGGCGCGCTGTTGTGAAAACGGTAATGAACTTTCGGATTCTATAGAATGTGTTGAATTTCTTGACTGGCTGATGAACTCTTAGCTTCTCAAGAAGGACTCTAATCCACGGAGTTAGCGAGTCAGTCTGTCAGTTTGTTTGTTTATTTGCTTGTGGTATTTCAGAGGTATGAAAACACGCGTGTTTGTAATTATACACACAAAGAGTTCTTCAATCGATCAGCAAAATCCTTTGCGGTTTGTAAAGAGTACTTCAGCATGTTTATCCATGCGTGGCCTTTAGGAAGGTGGGTTTGCTGTGGGTCAGCATGCCTGAAAGGTGGCACCGCCCGATGACTTTTGTTGGAGGAATGCCATACGGGGTTTTAAGAGCAATCTGTCTAGACGCATAGACGTGCCCTTTGATAGGTTTGTATTGGTACCTCCAGCAGTTATAAAATGTCAAAATCAGTCCAGGCCTTCTGTATTAACATTTTAAAGCCTAGCGGTAACTTTACATACGACCAGGTTTAACATTAAAAAATTCTACGTGGTGCCCACATTGCGTTTATGTGTTTTGTACAGATCTCAGAACAAACAGCAACTTTTGCCTTATAAAACATTAAGAGATTGGTTTTTATAACCGAAGTGGAGAGTGTTTACAGCGCGGTACGCACTGAGTCCGTATATAAAACAGATACGCTTCATTTTTAAAGGGTTAATGACCCCACACGGCCAAGAAAATTCATATGTTTAATTAACCAGAAATCCTAAGACTTATGGAAATTTTTCACTGAACATAAAATGTCTCATCTTTCTCTTCACCTTTTGTTGAAAACATTTTTCTTTACGAAAAAGAGTTTTCGACATGAAACACGCGCGGGCCCCCCGTTGTGCACTTCCTCCATTCTCCGAACCCTATAACAATCATCTGGAGATAAAACTCCACCTGCTGTGTAAGTAGCAAGGTGTAAGCTCCTACAGTACTATTTATCCAAGATTAACTAACTAACTAACTAACTAACTAACTCCATGGAGCAGAGGCCTTCTTGAGAAGCTAACAGTTTCTCAGCTAGTCAAGAAATTCCCCGCATTTTATGGAACCCGGAAGTTCATTACCGCATTCACAAGAGCCCGCCACCTGTCCCTATCATTTATCCAAGATAAAAAAAACACTTTTAGTTTCGTTTAAGGTAAAGTGGAAACTAACGGCACGTGCTTCGCGCAGAGAGCTGGTCCAGCGGGTGCGCGTGTGAGTGGAAGCTGGCCAAACAGGAACAAAACAACAGCGTCCAGCGGTCACTGGAGCTGGAATGTAGGAATGGTCAGAATGTGGAGTTTGTGTACGTACGTGTGTGTGTGTGTGGGGGGGGGTGGGCGTGAAAGTAAGAGCTGACTCAGCACAGGCAGCTGAGGCGCAATTAATGTCACATGGAAATTGCTGTTAATGAGGCTGTTGCTGTGCGGGACAGGCTACTGCACAAAAAGAGCTTCCCACTGGCGACCCATAATGGCTGTATTACAAAATTATGTACCAATGCGCGACGCTTCTGATCACCGCTACTCGGCCGCGTGTTCAAACCCCGGGCGACGCGTGCGTCTTCATCATTTGTGGTCACACGAAATTCGCTCTCAGCCTATCTCCGTTCTGGCAGTTTGTGAAATGTGGGCCCCAGTGGGCAAAATATACATTTTTCACTTGCACTACAGTTATGTTTGTGGTTGCCTAGCCTAAAGGTATCAGTGACTGACTTCTTAGAAATCGAATGCCTAAAAATGCGTTTATTACCTTCATTGTGTGCCAATTCACACTTCCACATAATAACAATTCGCACGGGCTACACGAATATAGCGCTTGACATGGGGCAGTTGTGTCAACATTGTGCACAGCTATACTTCTGTGTACAGTCGAACCCGGTTATAACGAGACCGGTTTATACAACACCCCGCCTATAGCGTCAGACATTCCGTGGTACCAATTAATTCCTCACTGTTAACCATAACATTATACTCCTCGGTTATAACAACACTCGTTTATAACGACACAAAATATTCAGTCCCGTCCATGACGTTATAACCGAGTTCGACTGTATTCGTTTATTGTACCAACCAAACGCATTACATCAAGTACATATAAACAGCAGACACTACTTCGACAAGTTCCGGTGAAAATATACAGCGTCGGAGTAGCGTCGTTACTATGTATATGTGCTTGCTGTGATTCACTCGGTTGGTATAATAAATGAATGCACGGATCCGAAACGCACGGACTGGACAGCTTCACAATAAACGCTCTACCTCTGCTTAAAATAAGACAATAATGATGGATAGTACGCGAAGAGCTACACGCGTTGGTGCGTGCATATCTTGCGTAAGCCGGACAGAAAAATGTTTCACACAAAACTCGTAGCGAAAACAGAACGCATATCTGATGCGTTGTACACTTCTCCCCATAGGCATGGCTTGGGGGGGGGCAAGGGAGGCAAATGCCCCCCCCCCCCATATTTTGTCAACCTATGAATAGTTTATTTCGTTACTGAATTGAAGAACGACAAACAAAAATATACAGAAAAAAGAAAATGAAAAACTTGCGTTTCGTGGGACCAATTTTCCCCTCTTTCAAATTTGACTAATTTATAAAGTTTCTAATACTCATGGTCAGTTTTGCACCCCCCCGCCCCCGTGTTATTAGCCCAGTTACGCTTATGCTTGTCCCGTAAGTCCTGCTTCCTGTGTGACACAACAAAAGCAATTTTACTGTGCGCGTCACAGACCTGCAGAACCACTGGTCTGATTCAATCGGACATTTATTCGAAGTCTTTGCACGGAATTATCAAAGATTTTCAAATTCAACGACAATCACCTCAGCAGAAGTGGCACTGAATACGGAGTGCAGGTCTGTACGTAACAACAAAACCCACAATTGCGGCCCGTGCCATGGCTCATGCACGCAGTCGCTGCTGTCACCGCGAAGGCCCGATTTCTACTCAAGACCAGTCCATGTGGGATTTACGGTGGGTGAGATAGCACTGAGACAGGTTTCTCTCCAAGTAGAGTCGAACTCGGTTATAACGTCATGAAACGGACAGAATATTTTGTGTCGTTATAACCGAGGAGTATAAAGTTATTGTTAACAGTGACGCATTAATTTGTACCACAGAATATCAGACGTTATAGACGAGGTGTCGCATAAACCGATGTCGTTATAACCGGGGTCGACTGTATTTCTGTGTTTCCCCTGCCATTATCATTCCACTAATGCTCCATACTCATTTATTGACCTATTATTGACGCCACATAATCTTAGCAACTGACAACTTCGTTAAATAAAAAAAACACACAATTGTTAGACTATACGATTTTGTAACATGTATCAGAATGAGTAAAACAGAATTGCCTTCTTATGTCCAGTTTATATGGCTGAAAAGACGAAGTGAAACCAGTTCAAGATCTAATCACGTGCCCCGATGCAGCGCACGTGATAGGTTTGTATGTAAAGCAGTTACAAAGCGAGTTCATTACGTAGGTGCTGTTGTTAGGCACCCAAGCGGAGAAAATCGAAATAAATACGCGCAACGTTTCCGACACAAAGTGACGGGCATGTCATTTATAAAATCGGTACACATTATCAGTTACACACGAAATATCTATGACGTCATTAGCCAATATCTTCGCCAATTTCCTGTTTCGCAAGACGCCACTGACGAGGCTGTGGGCTGTCAGACAGGTGTGCCGTAATGCCGCACCTGTGGCCTGTAACGCCCAGCCCGCAATTTATGTGCCCCGTTTACTCTGCCTTCTTGATTCGCTGAACGACAGCTTCAGCCTATATGATAATTGATTCTGTCACCACGACATGGCGCTTCCGGGGGTTGCAGATGGAGGGGACGGCCTCCAGAGGGTAGCCGCGCCAATATATCGAATCACGGACAGCCAACTAGGGGTGGTTCTCCAGCTTGGGTATTGGGCCAGTGACTAAGAACTCCACGCCGCAAAAATTAACAAGTTACGAAATGTACTAAAGAGCGTCAGACTTGGACAGATCATTTGGAATGGGAAGATAATATTAAAATGAATCTTCAGGAAATACGGTGGGGAGGAGCATGGACTGGATTGATCTGGCTTGGGATAGGGACAAGTGGCGGGCTCTTGTGAACACGGTAATGAACCTTCTGGTTCCGTAAGATATAGGCGACTTCTTGGTGACCTGGGGAACTGTCAGCTTCTGAATAACAGCTGTATGGAGCTAGTTTGTCTGTTAGGTAGGTAACTGTGTAGGTGGTTCGTTGGTTAATTAGTTCAGTTACTAACTCCCCATATATATATATATATATATATATATATAAGTAACGTATTTGTGTGTGATTGAGTCACATTCCATTTCCATGGTTGCCTTAGAGTGTGTTTTGCGTGTGACGTGACAAGCCCGGTTCCCATCACTTGAGGGGGGGGGGGGGTTAGCGACTGACGTTCTGTCATTCCGTGATATGCTGGGGCCACGTTTGGTTCTGTATAACACAGAATAACTGAATGATTAGTAAATAATAAATGGGCGATATGTCGAAGGAAGTGGCCGTGGCCTAACGTGACGTCTGTTCTACTGGGATAACCAAGACATGACAGCCGGTCACAGCGCCCAGGTTTGAGGCCGATGCTTGCGGAATGTTACTCCGCCCGCCCCGCAAGGCGACGTTCGGTGCTACTGAAGACAAGTTCACAGGGGCTGTGGAACTGCGTCGTGCAGCGCGTGGGGATTTGCTGTGGCGGCCGCTGACTGGAAATTCGATGGATTCAGTTTGCGCTTTATTAAATAAAGAGCTATGTTCGATAAAACAGAAACAATTAACCTTTTAAAGCCTAGCAGTAACTTTACATACCTCCAGGTTTAACGTTAAAAAATTCTACGTGGTGCCCACATTGCGTTTATGTGTTTTGTACGGATCTCAGAACAAACAGCAACTTTCGCCTTATAAAACATTTAAGAGACTGGTTTTTATAACCGAAGGGGAGAGTGTTTACAGCGCGGTACGCACTGAGTCCTTATATAAAACAGATGCGCTTCGTCTTTAAAGGGTTAAATTCGCCTTCTGGTTTAGAAGTTGCTTACCAAATTTAGTCGAAATTCGCCCAATAGTTTCGGCAATACCACACTCTGATAGACAGGCCTTCACCATTACACGTTCACTACGCGCACAGTTGAAACATAAGCGTGTCACACGGCATGGGGCGCTGTCAGGTCGCAGATGGGGGACAGTAGCTGCTGCGACTATATCGAAAAAGTTAGGACGTGCCGAACTTGAGGCGCACTGGCTCCGTTACTGTCCCGAGATGTTAAATTCTTTAATAACACTTCAATACACACGATAACGTTCTCCGTATCTTAGCAATAGATTTACAATCGATCATTATCGATTTATCGTAAGCTGGGAATTTACAGTCGATATTTCTTAGAGGTCGATACTCGACTTTTACAATTCACTTCGATCGATCTCGCTCAATGCTCAACTGCTTCTTCAGCCTTAGCTTGTTTCTCATAGAGAACACAGTCTGTCTCAATCATGAAAACTGTTTCTTCGGCCTCGGCGCTTACATATATATATATATATATGTATATATATATATATACACACACACTACTGTCTCAGTTACGAAGACAAATCATGAAGACATAATTAATAAAAGTAGGTCTTCACGAAATAGTGTTTTTTGGCTGATTTTAACCAAAATCGGAACGCACTAACAAATTTTTGTAAACATTTCAAGTATGAATTTTTAGGCAAATCCTTCCGACGGTAGTCACGTATCGACAGACGCGAACAGAGAGACGCTAATGTCAAATCTTATAGTCGGTGTTCGCATTTGTTCTGTGAACGCGCCTGAAAAAAGAACAGTCGTGGGCAGCCGACAAGTGGTGCTCCTACAGACTGATGGTTTCGAGAAGTGTTAACATATTAGGGAATGTTGGACACGTCGGTTCAGGACGGGGCCAAATGGCCTTGTGACCGTTCGAGTTCTGTGGAAGGCGAGCAATTTGTTCACTGTCTGATCGTCTATCGGCTTTATCAAGGACTGGTCAAAGCAGTTACTTCATCGGCAACACACATTCTAAAATGCACACATTTTATGTTGTGTGCGTCCAGCAAAATTAAATAACTCATTACAGTGACAGGCTACAACTGCATTATGTAGAAATCGGGGATCGATTCCGCATAACGGCCGGTAAACTTCCCTTCTCCAAATGACCCAAACCATACCCCGAACACTGTTCAAGGGGTACGTAAGGGTTCTTCACCCTGAAGGCAGTGGGCTGAAACATGATGCTGGCCACTGAGCGGCATCTGGTGCCGAGGTTAAGAATGCGTGGATCAGTACCTCCACTCCTTCTAACGTCTTCATGGTCTTTTTATCATTACTATTGAATTCGTGTGGCGAGAACCTGGTCGACAAGTAGGTCACAGACAGGCTCGTGTTAATCACGCGGTAACAGAACATGGGCACTTCGCTTGTGGTTTGGACTGAGAAATTGTGACACCGAATGAAGTTCAGAAATATTTCGCTGGGCTACGCTAACACTTAGTGCCACAGCACTAACCTAATTATGTACAGCATAAATGAACCCACAGTGGCGCCACCAGTGAATAACTTTCAAAAATGACTGTGGAATTTACAGTCAGTTTGTTTGTTGCATCATGCTAAGAAACCCATCACGAAAATACATATTGCTTGCAATGACAACAGAGTACGTAACGTAGCTCCTTTCGAAGGCTTTCTACTGTTGAGAGGCCGCTATACTTGTCTGCTGACAATTAGAACTACAGTGTGTTTAACCCTTTAAAGACGAAGCGTATCTGTTTTATATAAGGTCTCAGTCCGTACCGCGCTGTAAACACTCTCCACTTCGGTTATAAAAACCAGTCTCTTAATGTTTTATAAGGCAAAAGTTGTTGTTTGTTCTGAGATCCGTACAAAACACATAAACGCAATGTGGGCACCACGTAGAATTTTTTAATGCTAAACCTGGCGGTACGTAAAGTCACCGCTAGTCTTTAAAAGGTTAAATATGACAATTACTAACATGATGTTAGGTATAGACACGGTTTCGATGATAGTACTTGAAATTAAAATGCGTTAACAGATATTTGCAGAACACTACACTGAGGAACTGCTTAACTCGGGCTTCTCGCAAACACAGAATGTTCCTTGTGCGGTGTCCGTGAGCACGGCGCCTGTCACGGGATGTCCCAGCGAATGCAGGCCTTCTATGTGGCAAGTCTTCACTGCCCAGGGCGCGATAAAAGGGACACCCTGTATTATTAAAATGAACGCATAATGGACAGTGATGGGCATGACATATAGCATACATAGAAGAGCTCAGACTGCATAAAATTTTTAGTCCGATACCGCGCAGGGAAGACGCTTCATAGAGGATCCTTGTATACACGGTTCGAAATTACTTGACCGGCTGAGTAACCGTCAGCTTTTGAAGAATCAATGCTCCTTGAAGCTACTTCTGTACACATATATTGAGTAAGCCTATCCATCGTTGTTCGACATCTAAGCCCAGTGGTTACTGTATGCACCGCCAGGTTTAACATTCACAAATTCTACGTTCTGCCCACACAGTGTATTTATGTGTTTTGTGTGGATCTCAGAACAAACAGCGATTATTTCCCTATACAGCATTAACTGGCTGGTTTTTATAACCGGGACAGAGTGTGTTTACTGCGCGGTACGCACTGAGTCCTTATATAAAACAGGCACGTTCCGTCTTTAAAGGGTTGATGTCACCTAATTTCCCTACACAGCATTAGCTGATTGGTTTTTATAACCAAGACGGAGTGTCTTTACTGCGAGGTACGGACTGAATCTCTACGTAAAGCACGTCACTTTTCATCCTTACGTGGTTAATTGCATTAAAAATATGCAGATTCAAACTATTAAATAAGTGGTGCCATAGGAGTGAGTGGCTGCATTATAAGCAGAGTGTAAATTACGTACCATCATATGGCATTCTACCTTCTGTTACGAAATGAATGTGAGATTTTGAATTGCCTAACCCTTAATGACCACATGTTCGACAGGAATTCGTTTTAGGTAACATACTGTACATGCATTGAAAACACAGTGTCACTTTATAAAGGAGAAAGGGCACAGGTGAACGTGTTCTGTGCAGAGTACAGGATGTTATTACAAGACAGTACAGATGTCAATATTTTATTAAATATTTTATTACAGCTTAAGTTGTACTTGGCGCGTTTATAAAAATTGTTAGTTTGTACAAAATGAAATATCCGTATTTCCGTTCACACTGAAAAGTACGTTCTTGCGTTCCTCAGAACCCATTATGGACTACCATAAAAAGTTGTTACACACGTAGTAGGACAATGACTTGAGATTTGCTGCGGCGATGAATAACAGCGAGATGATTGACATGTGAAATTGCTAAGGTCTTGAGTCTTCTGAAGCAAACGATAAAAAAAAATGTAACTTCGAAGGAGAAAAAAATTTACAACGTCAAACAACCAGTATTAAATATTTTGTTATTTGTCTCTGTCTCGACGAGTTACACATTAAATAAACTTGCTGGGCTTCCCATTTATTATGACACTGATACTGTTCACCCTCTGTCAGTCTAAACCGCTGCAGTTCTGCCATCTTCACAGTTGAAGTCACGCAGCAGCAGCAAACTGTCACACGGCGTTACATGCAGCGGAGGGATAGGGCACCAGTTCCATAACAAACTTAAGGCATACTGTTTATTCTGTACCAGAATGTTAAGGAACTGCTTTGGTCTCAGTAGTACCCGCCGTAGCCAGCCTTTACTGGGTAAATCGGTGTGTACAGCAAAGGTTTTTCAACTGCGACAGGGATTGGCTTCTCCACAGGGATTTTGACTGGATAAGGGACAGGCCTGTCAACTGCGACAGGGATGGGCTTCTCCACAGGGATTTTGACTGGATAAGGGACAGGCCTCTCAACTTCATAAGGGACAGGCTTCTCTACTGCCACAGGATATGGCTTAGGGACAGCTACAGGATAAGGTCTGTCGACAGGGATCTTTACAGGGACAGCTACAGGCCTCTCTACAGGATACGGAACTGGTTTTGGCACTGGTACGGGAACTTCCTTAACAACTGTCACTGGGTATGGTTTGGGTACTGGCACCGGGTAGGGACGGTCAACAGGGACGTTGACTGGATAAGGCACAGGCTTAGCTACAGGGTAAGGGACAGGTTTCTCTACTGCCACTGGATATGGTTTGGGCACGTGGACAGCGAAGGGGCGGTCAACGGGTACCTTGACTTCGACAGGGTATGGTCTGTCAACTGGGACAGCGACTGGAACTTTGATATGAACGGGGTATGGCTGAGGGACTGGGACCTTGACGTGGACTGGATAAGGCTGTGGGACTGGCACAGTCTTCTCGACAAGTACTGGATAAGGCTTGGGCACGTGAACTGGATAGGGTTGAGGCACAGGGACTTTGACTTCATGAGGGACAGGGACAGGTTTCTCTACAGGAACAACTACAGGATATGGTCTGTCTACAGGGACCTTGACAGGAACAGGGACATTCTTAATGACAGGGTAAGGTACGGGTTTATGAACAGGCACAGGGACAGGGACAGGCCTGTCAACTGGGATATTTACAGGGTAAGGCACCGGTTTCTCCACAGGCACAGGCACGATTTTCTCCACAGGCACTTTAACAGGATACGGGTGGGGCACGGGGATGGCGATCTTTTTAGTGTGCACGTAGGGCTCCAGCAGCAGGCCATGTCCGTAACCGTACGCAGGCGCGATAGGCACCAGTCCGTGGCTGAAGCCGCCAGTTCCCAGGGCACCAAATTCTCCAAATCCACTCAGCCCATAGCCATACCCCAAGTCAAAGAGTCCCCGCTTGTCCTTGATAGATAACCCAGAAGCTGAGACGGCCGACAGCGCCGTTAGGCCTACGAAGATCTGAAATGTACAACACACAAAGTACCAACACTGAGAAAGCAGAATTCCCTACCAAGTTTCGTCAAAAAGTAACCTCTCCGGAATAATTTAACGCGCCTGAACCGAGTTTCAAGTCTAGGTATCTCAAACGATTTGCATTTGTGATAGTTTGGGTTGTCACAGCGGTGCTGCTAATGATTCAGTTCCTCTGGGATGTAACTCTATATCACTGGGTATTTCCGGACGTTTCGAAGTCACTTCGATGCTTCGAAACGTTGGGAAATGCCCAGTGACAGAGTCACATCCCAGAGGACGTTAAGTCTTGAAGATCTTTTGCTTCGAGCCATGCCGAATGCCCACCGGACACTTATACCGAACCAACGATACGACACACCCGCAGCCTCTTAACACTAACCTGACATCTTATACACGTTTCATTCTTGTGCATCCAAAGCAGTCTATTACTGAGTTGCGACAAGACTCAGTACGCATTCCTTGCACGATATGCAAGAAGAGAACGCATACCCATGAGATGTCCGTCTGTCTTCATGTTTCGAGTCCAGGATTGATAGACGAATTTTGTGAAAAAATTTGATATCAACATAATGTCTTCGAAGGTTACCACAAACTTGTACTTTCCAATTTCATACAGTCGCACAAAGTTCTGAAGTGGCAAGGTTCCCAGGCGCTAACTATAGGCATACACCACAGTAACGACTGTACAAGCTCTTAACGTGTTTATCACAGCTGTTCAGAACATGTCAGAGCATTCAGAATGCAAATAAGCACAAGAATGTGTACGCTTCGACACCGTGCAGCTTTCTAGGTCTGCTGAATGCGATCTCTTTGACATTTCGCGTCTTGCTGTGGACCAAACAGGCTAGATACACACGCCGGACATCCCAACATTTGAACTGCAGCTGTCAAAGTTGTGAATCAATCAATGTAACATAACATCTGATTCTGAGATGTTTATTGTCAGTATGAAAGGTGGAAGTGGCAAAGAACGTTCGTGTTTAGCCCGTGTTACCGTCGGCACACCGTGTAAATACGACGTTCAAAGAGTTCGGTGTCATGACAGACGTGCGGTTCGCACAGCGGTGTGGCTGCAGACGCAACAGCTAGTCTCGCTCCTTTGCCAGTTACTATGTTGGGTCTGAAAACTGCATACGACTTCAGTTTCTTATTCGCATACAGTCGAACCCGGTTATAACGTCATGAAAGGGACTGAATACTTTGTGTCCTTATAAACGAGTGTCATTACAATCTAGGAGTGTAATGTTACGGTTAACAGTGAGGAATTAATTGGTACCACAGAATACGAGTATCTGACGTTATAGACGAGGTGTCGCATAAATCGATGTCGTTATAACCGGGTTCGACTGTATTTATTCAAAGTTATTAATTGCATTATTAGTTTTAAATAGCTATTTTACTCTCATGTACAGTAACTTTTAAATGGTTTTAATTACCTCAAAGTACAGGTATTTTACCTGACAACTGTTGCCAGTCACTTCCCGTCGGCTCGTTTAACTCATAGATGTTCGGCGTACAGTGAACAACGTGTTTGTTAGATGTGACGCGTGTCTGCGAGCATCTCCCTTCAATGTCGACAGTAAAAACATAATACTAACTTCAATATATTGAATTAAAATGCGTGGACCCCGGTTCACGGCAGAATGGAATACTGGCGAACGCGGCGCGTTACGGCCCCGAGTGAAGTCTGACGCGGTTTATCAAACGTCGCTGTAATTAATTGCTTTCCAGAATGGAAAATTCGTAATTAAAACAATAACGGTTCTAGGTAAAACAAATGGTGTAACACTCAGACTCCTACCGAAACGTGTATCTGCTAGGCATGTAACTTACAGCTGAACAAACAAAACAGTTTAACTGTGTATTTAAAAAATGCTGGTCAACATGTAAATCTGCACACGAGGATTTCGATATCGCTGATTTAGGTGGTGGGGCCGCGGTGGCGCAGTTGGTTGAGGCACTGCGCTACAAACCGGCAGGTCGCGGGTTCGATTCCCGATGGTGTCAGTCGATTTTTCATTGACATAATCCTGTCGGTCGCACTATGGTCCTGGGGTCGACTCAGCCTCTAACAGAAATGAGTACCAGGAATATTTCCTGGGGGGTAAACGCGGCCGGTGCGTAGAGCTGACAACCTTACCACCTTCCTGTGCCGACTGTCTAGAAATCTGGGAGCCTCAACCTCCTGGAACCCTAAGGGCCTGTCCAGGCCTGTAATGGGACTGCTTTACCTTTTTTTACCTGATTTAGGTGAAACTAACCAACTAACTGACTCTACGAAGGACAGTCCTTCTTGAGAAGCTGACAGTTCCTAGGCTAGCCAACAAATTCCCCGCATTTTCTGGAACCCGAAGGTTCATTACCGCATTCACAACAGCCCACTACGTGTCCGCATCCTGAAGCAGATTCAATCCATGGCCCTATCCATCCCACATTTTCAAGACCCATTTTAATATTATCCTCCCATAAGTTTTATATGTCTAATCTGTCAAGTGGTCTGATTAATTCATATTTCCCCACCAAAGCCCTGCATGCCTATTAGGTGCAACAGAAATTAAAGTGTCCCCAATTATACCACGTACCGATAACAAGACGAATCCGATTGACATGTAGGGCTGTACGGAAGACGGTGCTGGTTCTGTATACACATTATGAAACTCTTCCCTTTTGCTGCCTAACTTGTTTGTAATAGTCGATGGGTCTATGTATAAAAATATAAGACTCGATCTTCTGCCGTCGTGTACGTAAGAAAGTGGTTACGAATGGAAGCAGAAGATATCGCCAATGGACGTCATGCGTCAGTCGATGGTGTAATATTGACTTTTACCGAAGGCGTGCTCTGTAGGGCAGCATTGCTTAGGTCACATTTTTACTCTGCAAGACTGTCACTTTAGTATAAATATGTATATTTTACAACTACGGCTGTTTAAAGTTAAGTGGTTTATATATTTTTTTTAAAAGCTGTTCTTAAATTTATGTGGACATTGGGGAGTGGTTTATACCAGTATTTTATACGCCAATGCGTGGCACACATTCCAGACACATAATGGGTACATGCCACGCGTCTGTGACTGCCTTAAAGCCAGAATTAAATTAACTGAAGTTACCTGAAGAAGAAAATCGCTATCTTAAAAGGGACAATTAGTGCTGCCAGCAGCCGGGCAAATTAAGTCAACTCCATACTAAACAAGCAACTTTCGTTAAATGTGTATGGACCGTGGACACAGTGATTACTGAAGAAGCAGGTAGGGGACCCTAAGAACAGGTTTTATTCACTGAAGACTCGTGTATGTTGTTGGAATGCAAACGTTAGCAATTTATACATGAATTTACGTGCTTCACATTTAATTTAATGTTACGAGCTCACCGCAGATGGCTCTCTAATTGACAGTGTCGTATCGCGAAGTACTGAAACATTATAGAGTCCTCTGTGGAGAAAAGTTAAAACTAACTCTTGGGCAGACGTGCCGAACTTTGTGGCGAGCTCGCAGTGACGCGTGATGACGTAAGGTACGACCTACGCCAGGGTTTCGCAACATCTCTGTTTATGACAGCGTCGCTACTTCTATGAAACCCCTCCGAGAAACCACCTCCAATCGCGGACTGGCCACGCACAGCACAACAATCCCCGATTTTGCGACACTGCCCTGTGTCACAAAATTTGGGTGGAATGATCCTACAATGCGCTGAGGAAGGAACATCATGATCTTCTGTTTGTTAGTTTCGTTTTGCGGACGCCAAACCTGATGTCATCACACAGTACGTCGGCTGGAAGTCACTTCCTGTCCCACTGAACTTGGGTCAAATGTCAAACACCAGCACGCTTCTGTATTGTCCGTCCATAGCCCGTGTTTATGATACATCTAACGGCCCTTGCAGTAACTCAGACCAGGGGTGCACAAGTCCTGGGCGACAGGTCGCCGTGCCGACTAAGTTTTTTTTACGGTGGCGACCAAGGGCGCACCCGGGAGGGGGCTGCCGGGCTGCAGCCCCACCAAGCCCCCCAAAACTGAAATTTAATAAACAGATTTTGTAAATATTATGATATCAAAAGTTTTACCTGATTTCCCCTTCAGCCGAAACCAGCCACTGAAATCGACTGATGACTGGTAATTAAAATTTTGAAAAATAAATTAACAAAATTAAAAAACCAAGAACATAGGACACTGTGAGTCATGAAACATGCAGTTATATCCGTATGCATATAAATGCAGTTGCAGGCAGTGTTATGTTGTGCTTACAGCATGATTTTTATAACATAATTTTTTAAATCAAACATAAATTATATATAGCCTCAGGGCCAGCCCCCACCCCAAGGAAAAATTCTGGGTGCGCACCTGTTAGCGACTAATATTTGTGGGCCCTCAGTACGGATTTCCTTCAGATTCTCCGCCTTGCGCCTAGAATTTTAAGGTAGCTTCTACATTTTTTGGATACCTGTGTACACCAGGCTGCAGCATCGAATATCACGTCGACTAATCAATAAGAATTACGATGTGCGTGGAAAACAGCAGTCGTGGCCTACTTTATGGTACTGCCCCGGCATATTCCTGCAGGTCGCCCGTCTATTTGTTACGGGAGAACAGCGTCAGGTGACACAATTCGAAACGAATGCGTGAATTTTAATCTACCGCGGGGTATAACAAAGTGACAAAATTCAGGCCAATTTTTTTTTGTGTCGAATTTCTGTCTCGTTCATAAATACGATTTAATAAGAATACAGAATGACTCCAATGTTCCTTTCCCGCTGTGAACCAGCCCTTTAACCTTTGAAAGCCTAGCGGTAACTTTACATACGACCAGGTTTAACATTTAAAAATTCTACGTGGTGCCCACATTGCGTTTATGTGTTTTGTACGGATCTCAGAACAAACAGCAACTTTTGCCTTATAAAACATCAAGAGACTGGTTTTTATAACCGAAGTGGAGAGTGTTTACAGCGCGGTACGCACTGAGTCCTTGTATAAAACAGATACGCTTCGTCTTTAAAGGGTTAAAGCACTGAAGTAATTACATCTGTGTTTTATTTTTAACACTCAAGACTGTGAATTTTTCTCAGACCCTACACTTAAGTTCTGCATATGATTTTCACAAGAAACAGCAATTATTTTCCTGGACAGCATTTAACTGACTGACTGACTCTTTGTGATGTGTTTACAACTGCAAATGGGACGTAAATCTTTACACAGTCGAACTCGGTTATAACGTCATGACGGGACTGAATATTTTGTGTCGTTATAAACGAGTATCGTTATAACCGAGGAGTATAATATTACGGTTAACGATGAGGAAGTAATTGGCACCGCAGAATATCTGACGCTATAAACGGGGCGTCGCATAAAACCGATGTCGTTATAACCGGGTTCCACTGTACACATAAAGTCCGAACTTCAAATGATTCAGCACTCATTGTGTTCCAGTGTACTGTACGCCTCTGTATCAATGTCTCACACACACAGATCACGATTCGTCGACGGCAGTTTGTCAGCGTCCACTCAACTTACCGTTGTTATCATTCTCAGCAGCCTTGATTAGAATTAAACATCCAGTCTTCAGCTGACTGAGTTGCAAATCCACCCAAGTTGTGTTATATACCGTTGGGTCACGCCGTAGTGGGGTGTCCATCACGTCTTCACTTTCGCTTGTAAGACTAGTACGTTTTGTTTAAGGCAGCTATGTATAAAACACCAGTTTCCTTTGAAAGGCAACTCTAAACGTTAGCTCATACGTGTACCCCCTCTCCTTCCCCTCTTTTAGACAACTGACTGTTACTAACTTTACCTCCTCCTCCCCCCCTTCTCCCTCGCAAACTTCCATCCGTTGGAAAGTCCAGCAATGTACACATAAATGAGAAAGTTTCGTGCCCCACCACGTGAGATGTAATTAATGAGGGTTGGTGGGTTCGTTATTCCAGCTGTTTATAGCCGTAACTGCACTCCCGTCGCCACCTGATCTTGATTGTTTGGTTTGTGCTGTAATGCAAGTAGCAGAGGGCAGGCTGTCTCACAAAGCAGGAAGTTACCGACACTCAAGAGCAGCCGTGTTACCGGAACAGCGTAACTGGGCTACGTAACGGCCCCAGGCGTATCAGCTTCATCTTTTGAGTCCGTTACGTTGCTAGTCGGCCTTCAGAAGTGAGACAAGTAATGACGTTACGTACGCTAAAATCTGACGTCTGATGGCAGATGAACAAAATTCCTGTCCTGGGTACCGATTCGCGGGCTCTCGCACTCCGTGACACGCTACTGGTTCTGTGGCCAGAGGTGGGAGGCCACGTGACGATGGAAAGATTACAATATGCACACCTGTAATTGTTATTGTGTGTTTATGCGGATGCACAAGGTGGCCTGACATTAAGGCTGCAGAGTGCGGAGCGTTATGTTTCGTACTGCCCGCCGACCGTTACTTACTTATTAACTAATTAACTACATGGAGCAGAGGCCTTCTTGGTAATTTAACACTTTCTCAGCTAGTCAAGAGATTCCCCGCGTTTTATGGAACCCGCAGGTTCATTACCGCATTCACAAGAGCCCGCCACCTGTCCCTATCCTGAGCCAGCTCAATCCAGTCCATACCCCAGCCCACTTCTTTGAAGATCCATTTTAATATTATCTTCCCATCTACGCCTGGGTCTCCCAAGTGGTCGCCTTCCCTCAGGTCTCCCTACCAAAAACGCCGAACATTACTAGAGCCATCAAAAGAAGCATGAGATGGGCGAGGCATATGGCACGTACGGAGAAGAAGAAAAATCCGTAGAGGGGTTTTTTTGGGCAAACCTGAAGCAAAGAGACCACTCGTAAGAACTAGGCGTAGATGGGGTATAATGTTAAAACGGATCTTAAATAAAATACGATGGGAAGGCGTGGGCTGGATTCTTCTATCTGATAGAGACAAGTGGCCAGCTCTTGTGAACATGGTAATGAACGCCTCGGTTTCATAAAATGGCGGGAATTTCTTTACTAACAAAGGTTGTTTTTTTTTCTCAAGAAGTATTCTACTCCGTGTAGTTAGTTAGTTAGTTAGTTAGTTAGTTAGTTAGTTAGTTAGTTGTAATGTTGACATCAAATACCCAACAGTTCAAAACACTCCATAATGAAGTCACGTGTCAGTCTGTACCACAGACACATCTGATATAACCTTTACACTGTTTATTCCGTGCATTGTGACAAAGTAAGTATAGCGCGGTAATAGCGCCGAAACATGTAGCAGCTATGTAAAAGATGGGACGAATAAAATACAAACTAGCGCATTTGTTGGTGTTACATGCGTTTCTTACTATAGCTCGTGTCACGTAAGTTGCTTGACCCATTTTGCTGTACAATGGGACACAATGGCTTGCTGAAGGCATACAGGCTGTGTGATGTTGGCGTTTCCACAACGCTAATTCTCGTTACGATGTTATGACACCGTGTAGTTTGGTAGATGTGTACCAACTTTTCGGAGTAATATACTGCCCCCATGCTCAGGGTAGAACTTCCCACAGATCAAACACAGCCTCGGCTTTGCTGAAAGTTCCGACACATACTTGTGTCGCTTACGTCAGTAATGGTGGTGCATCGCAGGACAAACGTGGAACACGCACAGAACGATGGTTGTCTGGTCGGACGGACAGACACATGTGGTACTTGAGAACAAGTGGTTCAGGGCATAAAATACAGCTGCTGTAAAAAGTGTGCGAACGTTATTCGCAAATCAGACACTCAGGACGGCGTCTAAAAGTGTGAGATTGTGACTACATATCGCTACGAATACTATCTTGTTGAGTGGACTAATCTGGCTAAGAATAAGCATCCTCGAAGTCTCAAGTTCCTCTAAACAACATTTCACGCATAGTTCATACTTCACAGAAAATACAACGGCTCCTTACAAAAATCAATCGCCTAATGCTGTTGAGGGAAATGAACACCACCTATAGTGTACGTCATACGAAAAACATAAATACACTGTGTGGGCAGACTGCAGAGTGCCTGAACATTATCCCTTTAAAGACGAACCGTATCTGTTTTATATAAGGACTCAGTGCGTACCGCGCTGTAAACACTCTCCACTTCGGTTATAAAAACCAGTCTCTTAATGTTTTATAAGGCAGAAGTTGCTGTTTGTTCTGAGATCCGTACAAAACATATAAACGCAATGTGGGCACCACGTAGAATTTTTTAATGTTAAACCTGGTGGTACGTAAAGTTACCGCTAGGCTTTAAAAGGTTAAAGTAAGCGGCGCATACAACGAGCAATGCAGGGAAAGGAAAACTTGTTACTGTTATGCGAGTCATTTTGTCTGCACAAACTTCATAACCACTTGAACCCATGACGCCTGCCGTCCTCGTAAAGCTACCCGCAGACGGTCAACAGTATTGCGCAGTGTTAATTATTGCACAATACCGTTGACCGTCTAGTTGTAATATTCGTTTCGTAGTCCCGCCCTCTGCTACCTACTCACAGTAGGTGTCGACGTTGTTTATTTTCACTTGATCACACTCAGACACACACCACAGTCGGTAGGGCTCCTCTGGACGAGGGATCGGCCTGTCGCAGAGACCTCTACCTGACAACACAAACACTGTACAAGACACAAAATCCATGCCCCCGGTGGGATTCGAACCCACGATCGCAGCAAGCGCTCGGCCGCAGACCTACGCCTTAGACCGCGCGGCCACTGGGATCGGCCTGGCGTAATACGGCGCAGTGCACGGAACATTCTGTGGACAGCACTGCGCAGTGTTGATTCAGGGGCTGTCTGCCTACGGAGCAGTACCCACGTCTCCAGCACAGTAATGCCAGGTCACTGAGATGCTACCCTTATGAATTTGTCTCCAAAATTATGTCCAGTTGCCAAATAGCGTAGCGTAATGGATAAACGCTGACTGTGAGCGACTGGTTCTCGCATGTTAGTATTTACTTAGCGATTATAGGCGTAACAGTGTTCAGTATCGCAACATACGCTGGACCGTCGAAACGGAGCAAAAATATATTTTTTAGTCGTTTGGCTTACTCGACATTAAGTCTGTCATGAGGTTTTGTGTGTGTGTATTGTGGTCTTCGTTTGTACCACTCTGTGATTCAGGGGCGATTCTTTCCCTTTTTTTAAAACACACGGCTAAACAAATGGTCACAGAAGCAACATCTGTGGCACTCAACACGTTTACTCGTAACCAATAAGCGAAATGAAATATTGCACAATATTATTGGGTCGTCTAGGGAGCAACACATTGCGCAATATTAATTCAAGGCAATAATACTGAGCAATAATATTGACCGTCTAGGGGCCGCTTAATGATCAGGTAACTTCACCGGTTGCCTTGCCCCCGGTGTGACACTACAGCCCCCGGTCAAACACTCTCTGTAGTCGGACCGCCTCTAGCACTGCACAGAAACAGACATAACGCCAATAACACTGCCGTGTTCCACACACATATCTGAGTTGTCTGTTTCACACAGTGAAGAACAGTGTGAGGTCTTAAATGCAATTACAGTAAATTTGTGTGTTACCGTCCGGAGACTACGATAAACCTGAACTGTATTTAAACTTTCAGCTCGTACCGCGCAGTAGACACAATGTATTTAACTCCGCTCTGTTAACTAATTACTGTTTATGAGGAAGAAAAAGTGAAAAATACGCGCACAAGGAGGCTTCTCCCAAAACCCGCAGTTATGCCATAAATCCCGTGTATGTTTGACAAGCTCTGGTGTGAATATTTGCCCTTCTGCATGAATCCTAGGAGTTTTTTCCCCCCGTTATTCTGTGAACTTCTGTGTCGTTACGTCGTGTATCCTGCGCAGAAGAACCCTGAAAATGGAAGCAATAGGTTGCTACCTTACACTCTGGTGCAGTGACCCAGAACATCACAAAATAAACCGTCACAGCCTGCATATTTACTGTGGCCAGGAGTCAGCAATTACCATGTTAACTCAGCCTCTTACCACAGTTCAGTCTAGCACCTCCGCCTCCCCCTTCTTCCATCTTCTTCAGTGTATGGTTTAGGCTAACATCGCCCGTTCGGGCCTCTTGTATTTTAAAGTTCCGTGTATCTTTTCCTGTAGCATCCTATATGTTTTCTTCAATCGAAGTTAAATTTTCACAAAAAAAAATCAGTCACAGCCAACTCTGTTTGTATCTCTTTATTTAGACGTTTGAGCTACAAGTTTCGGCCTGTTATGGCCATCGTCAGGCTCCTATAAAAACATGAACATCGAAACTCTGTTTTCGAAAAGGAGAAGGCATTCCCTTTCTGAAAGTACAGTTTCGACGTTCATGTTTTTTAGAGGACCCTGACGATGGCCATAACAGGCCGAAACTTGTAGCTCAAGTCTCTAAATAAAGAGATACAAACAGAGTTGGCTGCGACTGATATTTTTTGTGAAAATTGAAACATACGCCAACGGGGATGTTGAACATTAAAATCGAGGTTAAACTGAAATTTGAAAGCTTGTACTGCAATACGAAATTTACTCCTTGTTTTTCCGTATTATACAGTTTCTTTCTTTAAAAAAACAGCGTTGCCAGTTTTGGCTAACATCTTCCGTCTTTAGCTTATCCATTCTATACCTGCCTTCAGACTTCGTACTTCACAGTACATATCGAATTGTATTGCATTATCCCCCCCCCC